>CM067074.1:32439731-32474731 GCA_033980235.1 Diadema setosum
ATAAATTCAGCTTTTTTATGTTTATAGAGATATATTTCCAATTGAAGAAGAAGAGTTGCCCTTCCAAACATGAGTCATGCAAACATTATCAATCCACGTACGGCTCGACTATGACTAAGATCATATTCTTCATAGGATAATTGCTCTTGGTGGCATCAAGTATATGGGGCACAGTTTCCGAGAGAGGGGATCTGAGGAGATGGAGTGGGGTGGGGGGGGGGGGGAGGAGGATGGAGCATTCTTCCTATTCTTTGCTCCTCCTCACCTTCCTCCCTACCCCCTTCCGCTACTGTATGAGGGACACGCCAGTCGGCGTGATTGGTCGTTCATCATCTCGGTCAGGTTAACGAGGAGTGTCCGAGCTGAACCGAATCAGCGAGCCCTTGATCGTCGACCTCCGTCGGCTAGAGAGACATCACTCAATACGGCGACAGGTTTTTAGGCGGCTGGCGTGCGGGCTGCTCACCTTGGCGCATTACCGCACCCAAATCTCGCCAAATTTGTCGAAATCTTCTCGGAGATTTGCGCGCCATGCCGTGAAGCTAATTGTCGCGCCCCTTCTAAAATCACGCTCGAATGTGACTATTTTTCTTTTTTTCTTTCCCGTCATCTCTTATTCCCGTGGAACTCCGACAACAAACAAGAGACGCTCCTCCCGTAACTCGGGATAAGAAAAGCCCAGTGAAGACCAAAGTTTTCGTAAAGCAGCAGAGATTAGGCAATTAAAGACACTGCGTGTGTTGCAGGGGAATCTGTCCTCTGCTGAATTCTGTCTCCTGTATAGGATATTTTGGTCAGTTTGGTCAAAACTCAAAGAATAAATCTCGTCATCAAAATGATAATGAAGGACACTCACGCAGTAATCTCTTAAAGATATGAAATCACATTTTGTTAATAGTCGATGGAAAGCAATACCATGCATTCGTACGTATGGAAATCACGATCTCTGTCAATTTTTGTATGTAGTCATACCTTTACTCAAAATGCGCAAATGTATGTGTTCGTGTGCATGTATGCGTGCAGGTATAGCTTTAGCTGTTGGTTTGGAGCTGGGGGACGCTTTTTCCCGTTTCATTTGGCGGCAGCCGCGGGTTTCGCACCTGAGTTGTCTGCGGCTCCCCCAAGGCGAAAGAGATCGAAGCGAAAATCCATTCAAATTTTCCTGGGATTTCATTCGTACTTGAGGACCAATTTGTAACGCGTGTCGGGTTTTGAGCGAGTCACGCCGACCTCCCTCACGCGGGGACCGTTGTAACCCGAGCACAAAGACACTGGAATAAAAGACTTTGAAAAAAAAAAATCTGGTCACTATTAGTGTTATCCTACAATAGACATGATTTATAAGTAGCATGTATGGTATGCATAATGGAGGTGACGTGGTTCAGAGGATTGAGCGCTGCACTTGAACACAATAGGTTCAGGGTTCGAGCCCTAGCTGCCACCTTTACTTGGGGATCTTGAGCATGACTCTTTATCCGCAAGGTCCTTCGCTGCCCCGGGCGTGTAAAAGCTGTTAAAAAGCTGTAAAAATGTTAACGTGGCTAAATTTTAGTTCATCTCAATTCAGTTCGGTTCAGTTCAATTCATTTTTATTGCTGTATTCCATTATCCATAAAATGTGACAATTTTAATAAAGTGTGGGCATAATCGCATGCAGAATTGATATGCTTACTATTTAATACAAACATAGAGAAGATATGAAATGGACATATAAAGGAATTTGATATTGAATGTTTAGCAGGAGTACACCGTGCATGTTTAAGTCGTAACCTGACTTGAATGCTCGCCAGCTAGTGGGGTGAGTTCACTATGGGAGGAAGAGTCCAGATGCAGGTACGACGATAACGTTGTGACGCGCCGGAAACACTACGACCTCTTGTAGTAATCATTATTAATCATTTGTGTGGCACGTTTATTTCCTGTCCATAGGTTTGTGTGTAAAATTTGTGCACATTTTGACTCATTGTCAGAGAAAGGGTTAATCTCATCCTTAAAGGGGACCTCCGGATGATTTCCAGATTTTTACATTTGAACAACTGTAAATTATTTATACTGAGGACAGAGTTTCAGAATTTGTGATAATTATGAGTTGGGGCTCAAGGAAACAGAACAAAAGAAGAAGGCATGCATGGATGATGCACAAGTGAACTCACAAGCAAGCGGTATTGCAATGGAATTACACTGCTACATTTCTGAAATATGTGAACCTCCTATGTCATCATCCTTGTTCAGTGTAATTTGTTTAAAGTTGTTCAAGTTATTGTTTCTCTGCTCAAGAACCGCAATAAATTCCACAAATCTATACATGGAGTTGTCCATTTATGTACTACATGATGTGAAATTATGAAAATCATCTGGAATGTCCCTTTAATGGTATCATCATGAGTATTGTAAATTGTTATGATCATTGATATTATTGTCAGTACCAGTATCATTGATAGTACTCCTATTTTATTTAATTGTTCTTACTATCATCACCCTTAGCAACCACCATCATCCCCATCATCCTCATCATCTTCATCATCTTCATCAGGTGTGTGTCTTTTAGATAGCCTTTAGAAAAGATAGATAGATATAGATAAATAGATAGGTAGATAGATAGATAGATAAATAAATAAATGAACAAAAAGATCGATAATTAAATTAATAAATGATTTAATGAAGTAATGGATGAACAAAGAGAGGTAGAGGGAGAGGCGTACCAGGCCACCGGCAGGGCGAAATAAGTGCGAACTTGACCACTGTATGCATGGCATGGTATGGGCAAATTCTTGACGTTGTGCCTATCCAGATGATGTCGATTGTGAGGTTGTGAGTAGCGAATTTTGGAATATGTATATTTTGGGTGTGTTTTTTTCTCTTATCAACAACACTTTATAGTCCTGCTGTTTCAGCATATCAGTATATTTTGTGCCGACTTGAGGACATTATAACCAACTCTGGTTGAAATCAAATAAATGCAAGTAGCATACATTAATCACATTATCATCGACGGAGATTCGGGTAGTTTGATCAATACAAAATGCATTAAAAACATCAGCTGAAATTGTTTGTTTGTTTGTTTGTTTTTTCCGCACTACAGATGAATTTGCCAGGAAATTCTTCTTTTTAATCACATTATTCAAATGTTTTGTTATCATGTATTATGTATTTCTTTTCATACTCTGGAAGGGGTCGATGGGATATTGTTCAGGTATCAATAATCAAGTTTGCTGCCTGTCAAATCCAAACTGACCGCGTGGACATATACGGTATAAATGAGTATATCGTTGAATGATCAGAGTCAACAGACAGGAAGTTGTTTTTTTGTTTTGTTTTTCTTAATAAAAAGGAAAAAATGAAAAATACTATAAGACTTCAGATGATATCATATTTCCGTGGAATTTAACAAGATTTTTCCTTACAGTGTGCCTCCCAATACTTCCTCCAAGGCATGGCAATTCAGTCGCCGGCCCCCGTCCGGCGGCGGGGACGAAATTGGCCCGTAATTTCGGGCCAAATCAAGTCATAATTGGAGGAAGAGATGCATCGCCTGTTCCGATCGCCTCTCATCGTGTTCTCCCTCTCTTCTGACTCACCAATCCTGAGTATATCTCTCCATCAAACGAGCGAATATTATTGGAATAAGAAATTTCGATATTGTATCTCTTTTCATCTCTTCATTATCCGTGCTTTTAGTCCATGCAATGATATTTTTCTATCGTATACTGTCAGGGCCATAAGAAAGTGACTTAAAATTTCCTTAGGATTTTACTTGAGGGGGCCCTGAAGGAATTCAGCGCCAGGTATGATTATTGGTTGATTGCCTTCATCACGTGAGGGGATTTTGTTGTTGCCATGGTTGTTGTTGCTGTCTGTGTTGCAAACAGGATAAAATCTCGTGGAGGCATCAATTTAGATATGAAATGTTTCTCAATTTTTGTTTTGTTTTCGTTTAATATTTTCTCTCCGTGAGCTGTTATCTATATGATAAAACTCTGTAACTGGGTCGCGTTTAAAAAAGAATCATTCCTTCCAAGTAATTGAATAAATCAATCAATCAATAAACAACGATAATGAAATGATAATGAAATAATAATGATAACAGTAATAATAATTATAAAAACGATGACAATTCTAATAAGAATATACGAATAATAATAGTAATGATGAACTGATAATGGTGATACTAATACAGAAGGAACAACAACAAAAACAGTATGTTATATATGAAGTATTTTCTTCGTATAGTAAATTGTCTGTTTGTATTACTTGTCAAATGAAAAATGATGATGAAAATGACTTATGCACTGTTATGTGATAATGCTTGTAATAACACTCGAAATTTCAACCGTGATAATGGAAATAATAAAATGATATCAAGAAATGTAAAATCCGATACCTAGACACAATTGAGTGAAGATAGTTTATTAGTTCTTCATTGCTATGGATTACTGTAATGTTTTGAAAGTGGTGCCTAGTTTTGAGAAGCTTCAAAATGATAAACTATAAGGTGCAGTGCGTTGAGGAGGTTTTATTTTTCTCTCTTGTTTTTTACATTTACAGAGATCTCATGAAGTTTATGAACGCTTTTGGGATAAACCAACACGCTCGAAATAAGCGGGAAAACGGACGAACAGCAAGCGGGCTGCCGATGCAGTGGGTATTGTGTCTCTCAGCACATCAGCGAGGTCGTGTGTTTACGATTGTCCTATAGACCCGAGTGACATTCACTGATCCATCACAATAATGCCTCATTTTGACCCGTTTCGTTCGTCACCGAGAGGGACAATTACCTGAAGTGGCTTAGATAAGTGTTGTAAACACCGTAAATAGTCCGTCCATGTTGTATCGATTCCTACACGCTTTGACACCTGATAATCCTTCGCTCACCCTCCCACCAGGCCGATAACGCTCCAAAGTCTTCCAAATTTTGATCTGGTGTACGCTGTTTCGCGTTGCTTACATCATTTTGCCATAAATTCAAATTAAAGGAAGGGCGCAAATCGCCCTTGTCAATGATCATACGAAGATGACAAACTGCCAATTGATAACACCTGTGAAATACGACAAAGTCATGGATGTAACACGGAGCGCTATCTGGGTAGAGATTGATTTTTTGTGCACAGCGGAAAACGTGCAAAGCGGTGTGTTCGCGATAGTTAGGTAGGCCCTATAAATCATGTATTTGAGGGATCTGTCTTCTCCACAAGTAAATAAGAAATAATAATAATTTTCATCTGTTTGTGCATTTCAATTTCTATTTGATCCTTCCTGTGCCAGAGACTATGGAAAGTGCATAAGACGCTATGGAGTTTTCTGTGCCAGTAGGAACTCAAAGCAAACGAACAATTAATCGAGATCATCTCATACTAGCGACTTTACTGTCAAATGATTGAACACTAAAACATTTTGGTAATCTAATAAATTCTAAACGATCATTAGATAATGTATCGATTGAAATGTTAACAGAGTGAGAAGAAACAATAAATAAATAATTGATTGAAATATTAACAGAGCGAGGAGAAAGTGATAAAGAAAGCTGTGTGGACAGCTGTATTGTGAATGCCAGTGAATTCCATCCTATATTTTTTGCACAAAAAAAAAACATTTAAATTCCAAAATATAACTTTTTTATTAAAATGGTAACGAACGTTTATAGAGGAATAAGAATGGGGCGATTTGAAATGATACCACTGTATACAACAAAACGTATATGACACGTGGACATTTTTTTTTGATAAAACAAATAAGACTCATTTTGTCGGTGATTGCACCACGATCGCACTTAGGTGCTCAAACGATGTACACTTTCATGTATGCCAACTAAATTGCTTTCCCGTACACTTGCCGTATGCAATGGTTTGAGGTATACATTCACGGAGAATAAAATTACAGTCCTTGCCATCAAATTGTTTCAGAAAAAAAAGTATAACAACGGATCAACAATGATTACTAATGGTAAAGCGAATGGCGTTAAAGCCGCTTAAATGTGATAGTGATGATGGCAATGATAATGACAATAGTAACGATAAGAATAAGGGTAATAATGATAATTATAATAATAGTAATACGTAGTACAGTAATCCTCGTCTTGTATAATTTGAGTTATGTTACCTGATTATGACATATCTTGCTGTTTTATCACAACATTTTACCCTTTTAAACAAATTCAATAAACTTTCACTTTGTTTTGAACCAATTACGATAAAACATCCACTTTGCTGTCGGCCATTTTTTTATCTCGGAGCGGTTTTCCTCACATTTCGCTGCTCCTATTATTCTGGACTTACCAATAATCAACCTTAGGTCGCTGCAAACATAATCAAAGCTCCCACAAGTTATGATCGAAGAAAGAGATGAAATGGGGTGATGTCAGGTCGATCCTTTCTGCCCATGTTTTCGCCGAGGATAATTTGGAGAGGATCATAGAAAGCTATAGCAATTTGCCCGGCGTACGTGCAGATCGCCGCCTTTGCATGGGGTCGGGACATCGGACGCAGGGAAGCATCGAATTTCACCCAGGGGCTAGCACAGCATTTATGAATTGAAAGAAATAAACAGAGCAATAGCAACCGAGAGGAATCTGTCAGTCTACGTCTGCTTACATTTTGAACTCCTGCTAACGCAGCCGAGGGGATGTTGAACGGACTTGAAGTCACCTGCGAGATTGACAACACGAATTGGAAGATAATTCGTCCAGCTACTTGGCGGGAGTAGAGCTCAGCATGTACCGCCACGGGGATTTCACGCGGCTTCGGCGAGATCTCGCACAGCGAAACCGGCCTACTGGAAGTGTGTACAGCGGCCCTAGGGCTTCACCGTGTCTAGCGCAGAGGCGCTCGCTAGTCGATCGTCGGTCTCTCGGTCCCATGCGCTCATTCCTCTGTCGGGTATGGCATAGTCCCCGGTTGAATGGCCTGGGTCCATTAAATCCCACCTGTTCGCGCCTTATAAACACCTCATAAATCCAATTCCCATTTATCCGCGTCTATCGTCAGCATGATTCACGTGTCAGCGGGTATGTTGGCTTTAGGTATGTTAAACTGATAAAAGAGAGGGAGAGAGAGAGAAAAAAAACACGTTTGATATAGAAGAAAAAAACACACCATTTTTCTCCCTTTCATCAGTACTTGTCATTTCAGCATCACTTATTTCTTTCCTTTGCACAGTGGTAATGCAAACGCAGCAAACGAAATAATTTTGAATAAAAAAGTATGACAGCCCGTCATAAAAAGGCAAAGGAACTAGCTGATGATTCCTCATGAACATAATAAACATGAACTATAATGTATTCGATATCGGCTCTACCTGCAAAACCGATTCGCATTTTTATAAGGACAGGCTAAGATTCCAGGTCCTGCAAAGAACGATGGAAAAAAAAAAAGAAGAAATTCCAGGACTTGGTGATATGATTTCCATGACACGTTGGATAGCCGGCTCTTTGATAATTTGCTGATTTTTATACAGAGGCAATAGTGTAGCAGTGTGACGACTGCGTAATGTAATATAGCAGCATCACCTGCTAACGTAAAATCACGTAAAATTTACACACCAATCGGTCATGAGACTTAAAATGGCTGCAGACTAGATTTTTGTGGAAGGAAGTGCTATTAAAACACTGCGCAGAATCTGACGAACAAGAGGTAAAATACATTTAATACTACTTTTGTGGGGTTTTTTTTTTCTTGAAATTGAATTAGCCATCACTGAATAAGGTATAGGCCTATCTCTTGAATGCAAATGGAATACGAAACATTAACACAACTATGAATTACATCACATCATGTTAACATTTACATTCATTTATTCATTCATTCGTATTTTATTTTCATTTCAAAACAATATGCATGTGTGATACAGACGCCAAAATGATGGTATATTCTTGTGCCATGAAGGTTGCGTCACTTAATTACTTTTAGTCTGGCACTTTTCAACGTATTTCTTTTGAAAAAAAGGTAACTCTTAAGAGTTGGTTTATGCTATGAGTCGTAGTGAATAGCTGTTAACACATAGATTTTGGAAATAAAGAAATTACCAATTACAGAGCTAGACAGCTGTTAATAGCGCGCAAAAGAGTAAATTGTATGTTGAGGGTCAGCTTGGATGGGATGTTCTGCAACCTCCATGTATATAGCCATATTCTTTGATTTCTATAGTGCTGGCATTGTTTTCAGTTTGTTCGGGGAACTGGTTGTATACATCCATTTAAAGCAAAAACATAGTATTTGTAAGGGCTCAAAATTCATTTTTCATCAATTCGAATTTGCTGGCAATGTATCGGAAAGCTTTACCAAGAAACTTGTCTGGCTGGTGCGATTTTCGATTTTCTTTTTAAGTATTATGAAATCAAAAGTGTAAAATAATAAAAGTCGGTACAAGTATACCGACTTTTATTCCTGAAGCGCCCTCCCCGCTCAGTAGTGAGTATGCAGGATGCTGCTAGTACGTGATGATCGAATCGTGTCCAAGCAGTAGTATACATGTACGTTGAATCGCATGCAAAACAAGCTACAGGCAATTCACTTTCGCTCACAGTGGATACCGGTGTGGCCCGATATATCGTAATCGATGAAATCGATTATGAAAAATCACGTACCAACCACTATTTGGTAAGTACTTAATTCCGCTGAAAATTTTTGGCAAATATTTCGCATTTTCGTCGTCACCAAAGTGAAACTGTGTTACCACACATTTCTTATGCATTTGCAGCCCAACGAGAACTATGTTTTCACTTTTAATAATGCATTGCTTCTGTTTTTCTTCTCAAAGGTAAAACGTCATTCTTCAAGTCAGTGTGTGTCCGATATAATGTTACTCTCCCTTTAATCCACTTTCTCACGGGTTCCGCCGTGCCGCCCACCTCTCGCTCACTTAGCGAAAATTGCCGTCCGACCAGCGTGGATGACATTCTCCGCACTTATACATTCGTCATGAGAACATCGGTGAAATTTCACACCTAGGGGCTGGCGAAGCAGGTGTCATGTTCCGTTGGAGATGGCTTGACAAGGGAAGGGGGTGCCGGGCACAGGTTATCAGCTAATAACCTTGTCGTAAACTTGAGGTAGAACATCGGGAGAGAAAGAGGGGGAAGAAGATTAAATGAAAGAGGTAAAGAAGATATCGATTGGCAGAAACGTCAAATTATGATAGTGTAAATTCCCCTGCTGTGACGTCACTTTTGACCAACTCGACGCGCGCAGGTTTCCCATGTTGCTCGCCGCATGCGGCCAATCTGGGCGACATGCATGTCCTTACACCACGGGCTTTAGGCGGAAATCTCGCTTTTCTCATCTGTCACCTCATCGATTGCTTTTCCCCCTTTTTTCCACCCAATTTTCTCTTCCTTTTTGTTTGTTTGTTTGTCATGAGAATGAGGTGAGAAGATGTTTGCCCAACGTGTCGTGTCATGTTTCATTCACGCATGTCATGATCTATTTGATATCTTGCACATTAATTCGTAAGTAGGCGGCTGTTATTCCAAATGCCTTCGTAGCGGTGTTCTTCTAAAGGTCTTAAAAGCGCCAGTCAGTTTAGCCCACCACCTACCCCATCAAAAAAAAAAAATCCCTCTACTTCTTACAGTCACCCTCAAAGGCTCTTGCCTCTCTCGATTTCACTTACTTTGCATCTTCTCGTGATGAATTCTGTGATAGTCGTCACCTGAGCGCGAATACTGCCAAACATCTTTTTTTTTTTTTTCATTTTTCCCGTCACTAGCATGACTAGTTGGGAGATATATACACATTTCATCCGCGGAAAGTACAGCATTTTACCTAATAATGATAAGGACAGTAATAATAATGAGGATCATGATTGTGATGATGATAATGATGATTATAATAATAATAGTTATGTTTATTATCCTTATTATTGTTGTAATAATAATAATAATAATAATAATTATTATTATTATTATTATTGTTAATATTATCATTATTATTATTATTATTATCACTATTATCATTATTACTATCATTATTATTATTATCATTATTATTATTATCGCTATTACTATTATCACCGTCACTATTATTATTATCATTATTGCTACTTACTATTGCTATCATCATAAATAAGCAATATGAAACGCATTTCACTTCAGTCTCTTTTCTCTGAAGAATACGAGATAACAAGTGTGGACGTACGTATGCAGATTTACCTTGAGTTCTTATCTTACAAACAAGAAGCTTTCCTGAGAAGGCCTTTTTTAGCAGCTTTTGTTTAAGTTTTAAGTCATCATTAACCTAACAATCATCAGTATCATAATTTCTTCATTAGCTCCAGCAATCACCAATCATCATTACCACTTCCAACGCCAGGACCATCGTCACCACCACCACCACCACCATTACTCGCATGACCTCACGTCGTTGTGACGACATTAGTACATGTGATTGTCATCTACCTTCACCATCTCTAGAGGATTCACTGGTGCAGAGGGTTAAAAAAGGGGGGAGTACTTGTTCCCTTAGTTGGATCAAGATTTTAAGGAGTCGATAGGGTTGTTGAAGAAAACCCTTCATTCTCACTTCCATATCACGGTGGAGGGACTTGTCATCCTACTTTAAGATGCACTTCAGCTGGGAAAAGGAATGCGCAAGACCGTGTGATCAGCTGCGTGTGATGTTGCTCATCCAGTGCAACGGGGCTTTTTTTTTATTTGTTTGTTTGTTTATTTTTTGTTGCTTTGTTTGTTTATTGTTGTTTATCTGGGGGTTCGTTTTTGTTTCGTCTCAGATTCAGTTTCAGTTTGTTTCATATCTCTACTTGTACAAATAAAATCATTGTAACAAATTAACAACGTTTTCATCAAAATATAGTTATGAGTACTTACGAGTACTTAAAGGAAATACATGTAGATGTAATTGGGTGTAGGTAACAAGAAAATCAATTTATATTTTTTCTTAAGGTAAAGCTTGAGGAGACCATCGTCAATAAGCAGTCAATAAGAATCACCTGTACTTTCCACATTTCTTGTCTCTTATGTCAAGCGCATGAAGCCTCTTGCCAACAAAATGAGAGCGGTTTATTACTAGTATATCGTTATCACGATGACAACGATCAGTTATTGCAAATGATCTTTACCGTCATCATTATGACGAATTATATGACATGGGACCAAGCACTAACGCCATGCCTGTCGCTATACCCTAATCATCATCGCCATCAGCACGAGTTCTCATTCTTATCAACAGCATTATCAATTATCAATCCCTCTTCGTAACTATGGTAACACACTTCATCATCGTCATCACCATCATTTTAATCATTTGCATCAACGTCATCATTGTTGCGTCAACACCACCATGAGTGCAAAAACAATTGCTTTGTAACTCTGGCTGTTTGGCATGCTTATGATACCAGTGATAATAATTATCATGATTTTGTTGATACTGATAATGATGTCAATAAACACTTGATGACACTTCAGATCGTGATTCTGTTTATGGTAACTGTCATGATGTAGACCTATAAAGTAAATGTCACAATGTAGCCTTTATAACATACAAACTGTTCTCCATTGCAGGGGGGGGGGGGGGGCGGAGGTGTGTTTTGCTATCACTTTTTCAAGCATTGAAAGTTACCCATATACCTATACTCCTGGGTCAAGATACTGACCAAAGTGGTATACATCGACAAGATTTAAACCTGAGAAGTCTTATTCACAGGCCCAGAATCTAGACACCAGTACAACCGCGGCAATCCCGCATTTAATGATGAAAGGAAGAGCCTTGTGTCTATGGCACTTTCTTGCCCTCTGGTGCTACTGGACCTGAAAATGTTCTGCAATGGCATTCAATTGTTTGAACATCACACAAGAAAATAAAGACAGATGGCGAATACTTAACGCAGGAATCGCTTCATCCATATTGGGGCACAGCGTCATGGCTGATCCAACATCGTGCCATTTCAAAGGGGTTATCTGCCTTGTTGCATTTTTTTTTTTTTTGGGGGGGGGGGGAGGGTCCCTTGGACTGAGGATTCTATAGTCCTGTACACCAGTTATCGAAAAGGGTCCAATAGACCGACAGTCCGATATAGAAAGAGTCATTTTACACATCAAAGAAGAGAAAATGACTTGAATTGTGCATATTTCGTCAACAATGATACACGAATGAACACACACACACACACACACACACACACACACACACACACACACACACACACACACACACACACACACACACACACATTTTGTTAGCACCCACGAACGAGGATTTTCGACATCCAAGCGATGAAATGTGTGACAAGCGTTGTAGGGCGCTATCAAAATGCGGACGTGCAGTTATGTATAATGTCTGTCGACTAATTGTTAGGAAATGCAGCATATTTTAGGGCGGACGTCGACATTTTCTGTTTCAGTTTGATTCTATTGATGCATTTTCCATGAAAATCTTACATGTGCTAAACGGTACATTGCATTTTAACAAAGATCTTCACCAAAAAAAAAAGAGAAAATCTTCGGTTTAACGAACCCTAGGTCTTGCGGATCGGTCTATCTGGCTTGTAACAGAAAAATAGATGACGTACAAGTGTACCCGCCATCATACACGTTTTCAAGAAGTAATATTATGTATAGTATTTGCATGTTACTTGCAAGAGCGTCGACCTGCAACCTCAATTAATTTTAACAATATCCGTGCAGTTCTTTTGTCCGCCCTAGCATGCCTAGCGACGATTGGTGTATCCAAAATAAAAATGGCGAAATAGGACAGACAGACAGACAGACAAACAGACAGACAGAATTGCCCTGAACTCTTGTATCAGAATGGGTGCTGTTCGTTAATAACTGGAATCATAAACACCAATGAATGAGTTAAATGTTTGCTCACGCATTGTAGTCTAAAAGTGTTTATTGAAATCCGGTCGTTATAGCCAGGGCCGGTCGCGCTCATTCTCTCGTATATCGTAGACAATCGTTAATTGTCAGACTCCTAGAATTTACTGATGTCATCTGATGACGTACCTGTTCTATCTGTTTCAGGGAGCGGCATGACGTGAGAAGATATTTCACATGCAGATTTACTTTTATGGGGCTATTTGTCATACGTTATCGTCTTTTTGCCTTGGTTTCGATAGCCTGCATTCAAGACAACTTCAAGTTTCTTTTGTCTGTTTGTAAATACACCTACAAACGAGTTAATACAAGTGTATCCATGATTTTATGTTTCAGGACCCATTTACCACACATATACAGACTTTACGTACGTTCTTCTTTCGTTCCGTTTTGTCACCTTTTTATCATCTGTATCGGTATTGTTCAATAAAGGTAGAATAAGAAGACTAAAGACATTGCAGGTTTTTGTTGTTGTTGTTGCTGCTGTTGTTTTTGTTGTTGTTGTTGTTGTTGTTGTTGTTGTTGTTGTTGTTGTTGAATCATTTGAATTCTGCCCAACATTTATACTCACTATCCGACAGCAGGTACAGGAGTTTGTCATGGCGACGACTTGAACGAGGCTAGGAAGTCGATGAATGTGGTCCGGAGGTAAGTGGAGGTTGTCCGATCCCGATGAAAGAGTCACTCGGATTAAACATGTACTTGGTCACATTCGATGATGTGGTGCTCTTCGAAAATAGCCTTAGGGGGACGGAACCATGGTTTTACAAACATCATCGCCTCGCCTGCCCGCAAACCCGGGGAGGAGGTTGGGGAGGAGTCTGAAGCCACAGATGGCCCCATCCCTCTAAATATCCTAGAATCTTGTTACCTAAAAATCTTGCTTGATTAACTGTAGTACGTAAGTGGATGATATCTATAACTTTGCATCTGTTTTGTTTTGATGGCTAAATCATTAGAACCGTCGCAATCTGATGTATACGTTGTTAGGTACATACATGGTCAGCTAACACACTCAAATGTTATGCTATTTGTCTACAGAAGCGGAAAGGTTGCCCGAGGCTTGCCCGACATAGCAGCAACTAAGTGTGCAGGGTGGATTCCAATTAATGAAGTTTATTCATCAGGAACAAGTTAATGAAAAAGATTGTTACAAGGGCCCATGGAAAGAAACATTCATAGATTTGACTACATCAGTAGTTCTAAATCAGTCTATTAGACATTCAGGCTCTATACGTCGCAAAAGTAAAATCGAAGGGGGCGGGGTCGTTAAGAGGAGGTAGTGGACACGCCTATCAGGTTTGAGGATGAAGGAAGCCACGCCCTGTATGTTGGGACCCTCGAATCTTGTCTAGACTGTGTAGAACGAGCCCCGATGAGATTCTGATGGGGCCCCACGTAGAAATGAAAACATTGCTAATGAGTGCCGCGGTAGGATGCCATAAGTCTTATGGATAGACTTGTTGTTTCTTCTCCTCAAGTCCCTCTCCTCCTCATGAACAAGAATCTGGGTTACTCGAACAGAACTCATTTGACATCAGGCTCTCAAAATGTTACAAAAACAAAGAGATTCCTATCTACATGATCTATATGCATGCTTCCGTCACTTTCTAAACTCGTCAGAATGCTCTCCACGAGTGATACATATGTACCAGCAATGTGGAAATTCGTGATTAGGAATTTATCATTAGTTTTAACGGAACAAGATTACCAATCTCCCCCTTCCCCCAAAATTAGACATAAACGGCAGCAGCAGCAACAACAACAACATTCAGAGAAAGTAGCATAGCATGAAAAAAAGTAATAAATTACCAGTAACAGCAACATAACAATGATATAATCTATATATGCATCATGAAAGAAGAATAAAAAAGATGGAAATGTATTTGTCACACCCGTCGATTATGGGTCACAGATTTAAGAAAGGTAATGTTGATAAGTGATGATGATGATGATGATGATGATGATGACGACGACGACGATGATGATAATGATGAAACTAATTATTAATGATTAACAATAGTAACAAGAATAATGATATAACAATAGTTAAGAATAATGATAACAATTAGAATAATGATGATAATATCAATGAAAATATCATGGTAATAATGACAATCATAACCAAATATCACAACGAAAATGATAACAATTGTTATGATATACATGTTTAATGATAACTTTATGAGGGCAGCTTTACGCTTGCATTCAAATGGCAATGCTGCATAACAAAATTAGATGGAAGCGCTCTTTCCTTTGAAATCCTGCCCCTCCTATGAGCATTATTTTTCACTCTGACTTTTTGGATGACAGTGGTAAATCTGGCAGTGGGTGAGGATGAGGACCCCTAAACTGGAGGTTCAGGATACGAGTCCTGCTCTCAACCCCTTGGATAAGTTACCTACGACGTCCCTCGTGCTTTGAACAAGGATTTACGGTGGGCCTTGTGATTGATGAAGATTGGTTTTTGTTCTGTGGTTTTGGTTTTCTGTAGGCGTAAGGCGTGGGTATTGTTTAAGATTTGAGTGAGAAAGTATTCAGGTAGGTGGAGATGAAATTATTTCACTTTCCATTCTTGCTGGCCTCATGTTGGGGGTTTTCATTTTGAACAGTTTCTGACGATTTCTCTGAGCTGCCCTGGTCAGATGGTTCATTCGACAATTCTGACTGATACTAGATGTCCCCAGGAACAGAATAAATGATGACCGCTCTTGAAAATGTCATGTTCCGTTACTTTTTGTTTGTTTGTTTTTCAGAAGACTAAGCCTTCCTTTGACTTGTCTTCTTTTTTTTTTTTAATGCTGCGACATTGATTTAACACCGCCCCGGTACCGTGATTCCGGGCAGAATGGCGGTGATCCAAGTATAATAACATGACCCGCATTACCCGCCTTTTGCAGGACTTCCACACTTTCGAGGAACTCGCTGGTAAACGTGATTAAAAAACACTTCTGCTAATCGAATTGTGTTTATCTAGTCTGAAGGGGAAACTTCAATCGTGTGCCACTTTTGACCAATCGGAAACCGGATGTGTTTTCGAATCAAGTTCTGCTCGATTCTTGGTTGCGCCTTTCCAGTCTAAACTGTATGACCTTTGACACACGATTGAGGTACTACATACTGACCTCATAATCACTTCCGCCATGATGTATTATATCACATTCTACCGATAGTCGTGCGTTATATTTTCATGCCATGGAGTTCCCTACGTAGGTCTGGATGTCGGTAAAAATATCTATCAGTGTCTGATCTCTATCGTAATTCTAAACTTGACTATGAACTTCAAAGGGTGATTTCAAACAATTTATGTGGCAAGTAAGAAATCTCTTTTCGTCAGATCGAGAGTGTATGATTTCTGTTTAAACCTCAAACTACCCGGTGTACGTGTCAGGATGCTGAAAGAGTTGAGAATGAATGTTTTCAAGCCAAACAAACGATTACTTACAAGTTCAGGCAAACAATATTTTACGACCGTAAATTCAGTCAGGAACTTTATGCGTAAAATATGAAACGGAGCACAACCAGACTAGACATGAGAAATTGTACTATTTTTCAGGCTGCAGTACATCTTTTTTTTTTCTTTCTTGAATGCAACTAGATCATCTAGAAGTCGCCCAAACTTGACTGATTACATAACAATTTAAACCTTTCAGGAATTGCCTGATGAACTGATAATTGTGATAGAATTGTATAAAAGATATTCTTTGCCATGTCAAGCTTTTGACTATGGTTTGATGAGATATTAAATTCTTGATTTAATCTAACATGACGCGTAATTATCTGTAATTGATATCATGTATAGATAAGGAACTTTTTAACGGCTACTCTGACATTATTTATTGGGGTGTAATGTGGTTTAGGGGGATTGCATGGAAATCCCGTACTAAGGAAGAATAATGAGGAATGGGTTTTATTTACCAATCCCAAGACACCAATACTTTAGTATTACTACTACTTCTACTTCTACTCTACTATTACTACTACTACTACTACTACTACTACTACTACTACTACTACTACTACTACTACTACTACTTCTATTTGTCTTCTTCTTCTTTTCTTCTACTACTATTACTACGAAAACTACTATTTCCCTTACGTCTTAATCTTCTTCTTCTTCCTCTTCTGATTCATCTCCTTCTCCTCATACTACTTTTACTACATCCTCTTCCCATTCCTTTTCTTTCTCACACAGGTGAAACTGCACTATGCCAAGCAGGCCTGGGAAAAATGCTAGGAAACCCGACTAGTGCGTGCAAATATTCATGTCGGCCAAGTCCAAAACATGACATATTGGCATATTTTACACTTTTATCTACGTGACCACGTCATTTTTGCCCCTCTAAAAATCATGTGGTTCAGAAAAAACACCTTGACGAGGCTATTCGGGGTAGAGAAGAAGCAGAAGTAGAAAAAAAAATATGGTCATTTATTACATTCTCCCCGCTATGACATTCTTCACTCGCCTCCCATAAATAAGAAACGTTTGGGTGACGTCACGCGATAAATTGTCGCAATGGTGACAGGGGAGGGGATCCGAGAACGTTGTTACGAGCAGAGAAGGGAGTGCCATGGTTTGGCATATCACAGATGGATCGTGCTTATGACAGCCAGTAAAACGGTGAAGGTGTTCGAAAGACATACTTGATGGGTCTACAGGAGAAATTAATATATTTATATGTTTAGAAATTATCTGGCAGTCTTCTCTGATCTTGCCTATGAAAACTACTTTAAAAAAAAAGAAAAAAAATGGAGGTGTTAGGAAGACAGACTTAACTTGATAGATCTACAGGATGTTCCCCGCACACTTCTCTATGATATCGCTCATATATGACAACTATCAAAAAGATTTGATGATGGCGTTAGAAAGATAGCCTCGATAGATTTACAGGAAACATGTATATATATATTTCTATGTTTACTATATTCTCCGGTACTTGAATATGATTCCATTTCTCACAATAGTGAAAGGGAAGTGGGACTGAGAGAAGAGCGTGGAGATACATACAAGAGAGAGAAAGTTCCTATGGCAACCACTAAATGGATGATGGTTTTATGCTGTTAGAAAAACATGCTTGATGGTCAACTGGAGACGTTAATATTTTACTCATATGTTTACCAAGTTCTATAGCGTTTTTCTCTGTTCGTGCCTGTGACAAATGATAAAATGTGATAGTGTTGTACAGCCAGACTTGATAGGGGTGTGGGAGAGATATATTACACATTCATATGTTTATACGTTCCCTAACGAATTTTTCTGTTTGGGCGTGTCCTCTGCGCGTTGTATGACCCTTTGGCATCATACATCAGTTTATTATAATCAGTTTCTTTAACCAGCAATTCGTATTATATCTTGTAATCCCTCTCTGGAGAAACAGTTGATGTTTTTATGCTGTTTTCTCTTCTTGTTAACATTTTTGTTTCCCATTCCAAAACAAGTAACAAAAACAACGTAGCATTTTCATCCACCCCTGCAATTTGATAACCGGATGGGTCACATGCAACGTCTATGCGAATGTTATAGAATCTTAGAGGGAATAGACTTGTTTTGACACTTGTACACACCCCCTTCCCCTCCAGCTTTTAACTCCCCCTCGTTTCCTCCATCATGTGATGTTGCATGCCTACTCTACATGACCGGGTCAAGCTCGGAGTGTCTTCGCGTATGATCTTGGGGTGAATTAAAGATGTCAAAGTGGGCTGATTGAGCACGTACCAGTGGCGCGCTCAGTCTTTTTCTCCCTCCCTCTGTTCCTTTAGAAGTGTCTGCCAATAACATGAATGGGTTCAGCATGTTCATTTCCTCGACATCCACTACATTCTTCGCACGTGTGGGACATATTTTTTGATATACCATTTTGAGGACTCGTCTGGATTGGACGCTTTGGTAATTTCCCTGTGAGAATAACAGATGAATGAGCTATAGGCCATATCAAGTGGGCATAACATTATATTTCATTCGTTTATGATAGATAATAAACGAAAGGGATAGTCAAGCTGATGGGTAGGGTGAATGACTAGAGGAGTGATTGGTTGAGTGAATGATTGGAAAACTGATTGCTGGTGTTGACGTATAGTCACGGAGAAGAGGTGAATGAATGGGACAATACCGATTGTCGATGCTAGAAATCCCGGATGTGGCGAGCACGCAAAGGGACATCACGGGTTAACCTCAAACACACGTATTGGCAAACCCACACATACAGACACATACACACATTCACATTTACATACAAATATATAATATAAATAATCATTATATATCATAATACATACATACATACATATATATATATATATATATATATATATATATATATACATACATACATACATACACACGCACACACACACACACAAACTCACACAATAAGCACAACGGGGCTCATAATATTTTACACTCGCGCACAAACGCAGACCAACGCAAACGTTTTACCTTTTCGCGCGTGCGCGCGCGCACACACACACACACACACACGTACATGCACAAACAAGGGCAAAAGAAAAATATATGAGCATACGTATTATTGCGCATAGGCTCAGTATGAGACTTTTAAAATATCATAGTTTCTTCATCTTTGCCAATACGCTTTAACAGTGGCAACTCTGTGTAAGAAGATTTATAACAAAATTCCTCAAATCACATTTTCGTCTTAGGTATTCATGGAATTAATTCTGTTGATTTTCATTGTTCTATTTGTTTTACTGATTTTTTAGTTTGTTTGTTTGTTTATTCGTTTTTCTGCTGATACAATAGCAAGCATAATACAAGCGTGTAATGAAGTAAACTTCATCCTGATAAACCTCAAGACACCGATATTCCACTATACCAGGAACATGACCAAGAGGACATGATTCCCTGTTCAACACGAGGTGTTGTATCTTCTTCTCGGCTGATGAATGGTATCCATTACCCACACTGCTTCATCCTCCTCCCCCCCCCCCCCCACACACACACCTATCACCATCCTTGTTATCACCTGAAACTTTTGTGTGTTGTTGTGTGTGTCTGTTTCCTAGCGTGTCGAAGATCCATATCTGCCGACCAAGTTTTTTTTTTCCCTTGTCCATCTTTTAACGATGATATTAAACGTGGAATCTTATGTCTGTCGTCCAGGGTATTGTGGGGGGGGGGGGGGGGGTAATTCGAATAAAGGGCAGGGGCCGAGTACCATCATTATGAAACCACTTCCTCTATTTCTCTCCCTCTCTATCTCATCCATTCATCTTTAACATGTTTAAACTATTTTTTCTCTGTCCTCCTCCTTCTCCTCCTCCTCCTCCTCCTTCTTCCCTGTCATCAACTCCTCGTCATACATCTTTACTATCATTCACACTTCTTCATCTAGTGCGAAATGAATAAGGTGCCAGTTAACAACTATGGAATTGTCGTACGCGTGACATCGCCCACTTTTACCCCATAGAGCCCACTGACACGGAAACTAGTAACTATAGGCTGGACGATGACTACGAACTTTTAAGATTTTCACCATTCCGACTTCTAAGCGAAAAGACCAATCCACGTCTAAATGACCAACGCGAAGTAGATGCTATCCTGAAAAAATAGTCTTTAATAAAAACATTATTCTTTTATGATATGATTACATGGATCCTAAGCAAGTGATTGGCTGAGAGCAATCACGTGACCAGTCTTTCATTTTGCCTAAAATGCCCAGCAGGCATAAGTTTTTACCATTGACCGCATACTAACTGACCCTTACAAACGACAGCTAAGAAATTTATACACGCATGACTGTGGCTTGCCGTTATCACGCTCACTGACGTCACAGTTGCTTGCTTTAGCAGTACGTACTCAAAATCTGTTACAAGCGCACATTCAATCACTGATTTACTGTAAACGATTCAATTTGTAAGTTCATGTTCAGTGTGTTTGGAACATTTCTTCGGACATCTTGGCTTTAGAGCAGTTTAGTTCTTCATGTAGTTGACTGATATTTACCCATAACTCTGCATGAAGGTGAATAAGAAATAGCAACTGATTGACAAATTGCCCTACATCGACGTAAATAAGCACTGCTTTTGTTATTCAAATTTATGAAGTTCTTCCGTCGAGATGTTTTCATTGCAACTGATTGACAAATTGCCCTACATCGACGTAATTTAATTTAATTTATGAAGTTCTTCCGTCGAGATGTTTTCATTGCAACTGATTGACAAGCAGTACCCGCTGCACGCTATAAGGATTAGAACCAACACTAAAATTGCTGTCGGGCGAAAGCTCGGTGGTCTAGTGGAGATGACGCCTGTCCGGTGATCAGGAGGTCGTGGGTTCGAATCCTGCTCGAGTATGTACGCCCATGATTTTTTATCATGGCTACTACTAATACACTGATCAATTCAGTGCTTATTTACGTCGATGTAGGGCAATTTGTCAATCAGTTGCAATGAAAACATCTCGACGGAAGAACTTCATAAATTTGAATAACAAAAGCAGTACCCGCTGTACGCTATAAGGATTAGAACCAACACTTGCTGTCGGGCGAAAGCTCGGTGGTCTAGTGGAGATGACGCCTGTCCGGTGATCAGGAGGTCGTGGGTTCGAATCCTGCTCGAGTATGTACGCCCATGATTTTTTATCATGGCTACTACTAAAACACTGATCAATTCAGTGCTTATTTACGTCGATGTAGGGCAATTTGTCAATCAGTTGCAATGAAAACATCTCGACGGAAGAACTTCATAAATTTGAATAACAAAAGCAGTACCCGCTGCACGCTATAAGGATTAGAACCAACACTTGCTGTCGGGCGAAAGCTCGGTGGTCTAGTGGAGATGACGCCTGTCCGGTGATCAGGAGGTCGTGGGTTCGAATCCTGCTCGAGTATGTACGCCCATGATTTTTTATCATGGCTACTACTAAAACACTGATCAATTCAGTGCTTATTTACGTCGATGTAGGGCAATTTGTCAATCAGTTGCAATGAAAACATCTCGACGGAAGAACTTCATAAATTTGAAGAATAAGAAATAGTTCATATATCCATGTTATAAAACAAATAATGCACAGATTTAAGTTCGTGAAGTTAGTGGGGATGCAGGTCACTGTCGGGTATTCGGTATTCGCAATGTTGTGCAACATGTACACGGCTGGGCCCCATGAAGGTAAATAAGAAATAGTTCATAATTATATCTATGTTATAAAACAAATAATGCACAGATTTAAGTTCGTGACGTTAGTGGGGATGCAGGTCACTCTCGGGTATTTGCAATGTTGTGCAGCATGCACACGGCTCCGCCTCGTGCGTGTTACTCCATCGTATATACCTTCGAGTGCGTTGCATCTCTGTAATTATACTAATACCCTCTGCATTATTTGTATACTATTGCAAGTCCTTCCTGTACATGGTTGTACCCCCCCCCCCTTCCTCAACTCTTCACTCATCTGCACCTTAACTCTGACTTCCAAAGTGTCATCTCCAGGACTAGTAAGAAACAAAGATAATACCTCAAGGTGATTTTTTTTTTCTTCACCGGCGGTGGTCTACATCACCCTGTCATTCATTTCTGCTGTTAGTTTCATCATTTCAGGGGATTTTATGGTTGTTGTTTCTTATTTGTGTGTATTATTTTGTACTTGCCTCTAAAAAAATCAGAGATATATACTGACTAAAAGGCTTTGCCTTCGCGGCTAGACACAATCAGTGAGAAATCTGCGGAGAATCCGTTTTAGAGTTTACAGGAAGTTTAAGGACATGAATTCAGGGGGGGGGGGAAATAATTCGTTATTTTTTTTTTTACATGGAAGAGACAAAGATATACCGTTGTATTCTCTAGTGTCCCTTCTTTTTATCATCGTTCTGGGTGTGTTTTGCGATTCTTTTCTTGCTCGTATGAAGGGAAAACGGGACGCATAATGCAAATAATTTTGACAACTGTGTCTGAGGCCATTATCCTTGTCAAGCATTTGCTCATGCTGATGGTTTTCTGCATTTCTTCTATATCTAGAGTTGCTTAATCTGTCTTTTGAATGGCAGGTAAGTGTTATAAAAAACCTGCATCAGTGTTTTATTATCATGGAATAATGTCGCACATTTTGGTTAATCACCTATCTCTTTCAATTGCCATGATTGTTAAATTCAAACAATACACGAACATTTTGTGCAGTTGACTTTATGTTACATTTATGTACGAAAAAGAAATACAAAAATAATATCAATCAATCCATCAATCAATCAAATTTGGCCATTAAAAACAAATTAGTCAGGAATGGTAAACTAAACAATAGTTACAGCCCCGTTATTAGAATGGGTTGTTCGATTCCCTTGACAACGGGATGTCTGCATGCTCCGGCATACGTGACGAGATGCAGTGTACACGTAGTTCAAGACTTGTTTTCCGAGGAAAACCCTTCGTCCGTCCTTCCCCTCAAAAGGTAACCCATACTCCCAGCGCCGCAATCAAATCGACCCATCACGTCGTTCCCCCAAAACTGAGGATTTATCACCTCGCAAAACATTAATGTGGAAGGGTGATCGAGCTGAGAAGACATTGAACTTTCTCGATGTCTTCGTGGAGGCGAGGCGGGATGGGGGTTGCGACTCTGGAGAGAAAAGTGCAAGGAACTTTAGATTTTGACGCTAATAGGAACAAAAAAGAGGGTTTATCACATTTTGCCTCACAGTACTTCAGTTGAGTTCAGTTCATTTCTGCATTTCGTTTTCATTACAACGTTTAACAAAATTTGACGATATGTCATAAATCATATGAATTGTTCCAACGCATTTAATAATTCTTTATGTGCCACGTTCGCACGTCCGGCTCAGTCGACGGCGTGCCAACTGTCGCATATTCTGCTCAACAAATCGATAAATCCCTAATCACTGCTAATCTCGCGGCACAATGAAAGCGTTTTTCGTGCTTTTGTTTCTCTCATACACGGCTTGCACTTTATGTAGTGATTGACTATCAAGCGGTGTTCCCAACTAGATTTGCTCGTACATTCTAAGTTTCTGTCACGGTTTTATGTGCAGAAGTCATGCCTTTACAGTAATGTAGCAACTGGTCATTCGAAAGAGAAATTTAAAGTAGATTCGTCATACAATTTATATCGAAACAAAGTTTGGCATTCCTCTTTAACTTTGCTCACTATCATGTCCATCTTAACATAAATTTGAAGAAGTTATACAAATTGGAAAAAGAGATTTCTTTCTCAAAGCATGACTACCTTCGTGTCTCGGAATAACGTGGCACACAGGGGGTTTCCACCATGGCACATAGAGAGTTAATACAGTTTGCGGGGTACGATTGTATAAAGAAAACGTATAGGGGAAAATATACAAAAATGTCATATTGAATGTTAATTATGCGATAAGGAACAGTTCAAATTGGATGTAAAGAATGATTAGGGGTCATCCCACTAGACCGACACCCACGAGTCATACAGCCCACGAGTTCGACATTGAAAGCATATCCATGAGTCATACAGCTCACGAGTCAAACAGTCCCATGAGTCCGACACTAGGCAAATAAAGCCCATGAGTTCGACATTATAGGTAAAAACAGCCCAGGAGTTCGACAGATACAACACGAGGCTTAAAGGTCCAGTTTACCTTTGGGAGCAGTGATTTCAAAAATTTTTAAGATATCATATTTGATGCATATGTGTAGGTCTGTTGTATCATAAAACATCCTACCATATGAAATAATTGCAATAAAACCTTAAATATAAGGAGATATCAGGTTTTTTCTCAATAAACCGTAACTGTATACGGTTTAGTCTGGAAGATTTTTTATTATAACTATTGTTCACATTTTGTGTATTTAACAACACTTAACATCGATTATACGGATTCAAATTTTGACAGTGGTTGTCTCTATCTCTAACTCACATTTTAGAACTATTTTATAGCACTAATGCTTTCATCTGCAAATGGTAAATTATGCCTTTAATGTGTCTGCCTCGTGGCCTTGTTAGCTTTAGTGTCCAACTAATGGGCTGTATGACTCGTGAGCTGTATAACTCGTGGTTTGTATGACTCGTGGGTGTCGGTCTCGTGACGTGCACCCAATGATTATAATAATGTACACTATCATCATGAAAATTTGAAATTGCAGGGGATCATCTTCAAAAGCAGAGCTTGACTAGGAAGATGGCCCCAGATAAACTTACAACACAATAAATGAAACTATCTTAAAATACAATTTTATTTCGCCATTCACAATATAGTGAATAGTGCAGAAGGTGCATATTGCTGTGAGGTGTGTGTTATGTTGTGATGGCGTTGGTCTGTAATATCAGAATGATTATGTTCAGTACACTACACAATACTGTATAATATATCTCATATAATGGGTAAGACATAACGATATCACCACCTTAAACTCGTTATGTAAGATTGATAAAAGCCGAATACTATCTGAATATAGGGTTGATGAAAATGTGTTTACCACTGAAGCTGGCGAAACAAAATGATTGTGATTTCGATGTCTGATTAAATTAAATGTAACTCAAGATGAAAAAAAAATCGTGTGAAAGGTGTGACACTCAACCATTTTAAGTGGATATTATTGACAATATCACTTGGTATATTTTTGAAACACAATATATTTCTCCTATGAATATTCGAACAATGTAATAGTTATATAAGGGTTCAATAGGCCTCTCCTGCCCAGCTTCATTCCGCGTCGTCAAACGCAATCTCAAGCAGCTGCAATTAAAGTGTGAAGTAAGACAATGCCCTCAACGGCAAGAAATAATAGCGTTTTAATTTCGTCGCACCAACGCGTTGCAGGTAGTTGTAGCTTGAACATTGCTTGACTAGTGAATGCTCTCCCAGAATTTCCCTCAGCAGTGTTGATCATCTTCATCCGCATATCGTGGAGAGTGATCGATACTATTTAAAAGGCATCTACACTTGACCAAAAAAACAAACAAACAAACAAACAAACAAAGGAACTAATAGAACGAATATGATTTAGATTACTAAACACTACAAACAATTTTGATACTTTTACATATTACCGGGTATTTCACTTACGAACAAAATGCTGATCAACATATTATAACATACATGATGATACATGAAGTGTACATGCACACACACGCACGCTCATAAACACATGTGCACACGTCAGTAAACAGCACGTAGAGTTCAGGCATTGATAGAAAATTGAAAACAAGACGTTTTGTAGAATTTTGCCACCAAACAAGAAGCAGGGTGTTGTCTGTAGGACAAGTGAAAGTGTTGTCTTAATCTTAAACAATATTTTTCTTTAAAAATTACATCTTATTAGGAGCAGGAAGAGACCCTTATTACTAAAAGACGATATGGAAATTATTATGTTATATTTTACAGTAACAACTAATAAAGAAAGTCGAATAATGCGGGCCTGTTGAATAGCCGTGTTTTCATTGCTTTATCTTTTGAAGTACTTCCTGTTATCACGCTGCGAGGACGACGCATTATATTCTGTGGTTGTCTGCTGATTGACTTAAGCAGTTTGATTCCCTCTTCATAAGGCCAGTGATTTACCCGAGGTGACGACTGGAACGTGCCATCTTTGTCTTCGAACCGATTAGTTCTGGGAATTCTAGTATCATCAGGACACCAACAGAACATGGTCCAGGCCCTGCGCTTTTCGTTGTCTGTAATGTGATGAATGCACAAGTTGTTCAAGGTCACCCCTTTTTGTTCTACATGGTATACAGTACGGTTTTCTTATGCAGTGTGTGCCAACAATTTTACATGTGTATGCTGGTGAGCGTATCGATTTTGTTTTCTTCTGTTCATCTTGTACATGGCCAGCCTCCCAAACACCACTTGTTCTTCGTTCTGCGTGTTTTCCCCGTCATGTTAAACGCTCTAATGCCAACATATTTCTTATACAAGAAGGGGAACAGTATTAACAGGACGACTCGGTGACTGGTATCGATCGGTCGCTCTCCTTCTTTTCATCGACGATACTGTTTTCCACTAGCGGCGCAGAACGATACCCATTCACGAGGCATCGATTGCTCGTACATGTAAGAGATCCTTTGTGGATGGGGTGCTATTGAGGCTGTTTGACTGCAGTATCGATCGCAGTTGGTTTGCAAGCATCATATTGTTGGTTGCGTGCATCGTTTTGTCAAAGAATGGATGTCTGTGATCGATTTTATCTCCCCGTGAGGCAACTACCACCAAACTGCGTGTGTGTGTATGCGTGTGTGTGTGTGTGTGCGTGTGTTTGTGTGTGTCTCGCTACATTCTGGTCACGCCCATAATGTGAGCGATCACGATCACGTTTGCTGGTCACGCATCCTTGTGTCTTGCCCTCCCCACACCCTCCTCCGTCTGTCTGTATGCTTATCTGTAGTATGTCTGTTTGTCTGTTTGCCCATCTATGTCTTTCGCTCTCATACTCACACGCACACACACGCTATCTCTATCTATCCTTCTTGATATAATATGCCTCCCTTTAATGCTCTGAGTATCGATTTGATCGCTTCCTTACAACGGGGAAAAAAAAGTCGACAACATGAAGGGGTTTTGAGTGTTTCTCGTCCAACACACTGTAATTATGGAATAGGTCATTCAAAACGATGCGCCGCTTCTTCTTCCTCTTCTTCTTCTTCTTCTTATTATTATTATTATTGTTATTATCGTTATTGTTATTATCATTATTATTATTACTATTACTATTATTATCGTTATTATTTTTATTGTTATTATCATTATTATTATTATTGTTATTATTATTATTGTTATTATTATTATTATTATTATTATTATTATTGTTATTATTATTATTATTATCATTACTATTATTATTGTTATTATTATTATTGTTATTATTATTATTATTATTATTATTATTATTATTATTATTATTATTATTATTATTGTTGTTGTTGTTATAAGGGTTATTGAGTTGCAACATCATAATATAAATGCAAAACAAAATCACTATAGATTCCAAGTAGATTAATGTTTGCACCGGTATGTCATTTTATCGTCATAATCATCTTTATCATCACCATGCTTTATGATGTTGTTACAATAATCATTGCCATCGTCATCATCATCATCATCACTGTCATTGTTATTAGAATCCTTTTTCGTATTTTGATTCGATTCTCGTGTCAGTGCTTCTCCCCCTTCCTCCCTTTCTCGAGTATCACATGGTTTGTTCATGCTCTTCGCGTTCCTGGTCTTATTTGAGGTCTTGTTTGATGTATAGCCCCTATAATCCTCCCAATCGAAACGTTCTTTTCATTTATTTTTCTACGTATACGCTTTCTTTTTCTTTTTAATACCTAATGGTTTCTTCTTTTCCCAATTATTGCTTATCTCATTACGTTCCCTTTTTTTTTTTTTTACGGATCACAGTTAGTCAAATTTTGCTTTCCAAGTCAAATAAATCAAGTGCACTAAACCCAATTCATGTTGATTCAACTCATTTAAATCCATGCATGATCTAGATTCAATTCAATTCAAGTTGATTTCAATTTTAATGTCATTTTTTTTTCCATTTCAATATCATTTCAATCTTTTTCAATGCAGTTCAGTGCAATGCAAATGTGTTTCAATTTAAGATGATACAACGTTTGCTTCACTTTAAAGTAGATTACAACAATGCTCTTTTATTCTATCTCTTATGAAATAGTTCGCTGAGATAATACTGTCTACAAGCTTTCTATGTTTCCTTTATTTGTCTTTGTAATCAGATATGCTCGATAAAGTGTGCACGCATTCTCGCTTATGCACACTGAAATAAGAATGATATTGAAATATCTACGAAAATCCTTTCCTCTACTGGCACAAATATTTTTTCCTATAATGCAGAAATTCAATTTGTCAATCATGCAATACAGAAAATACAATACATCAGTATGGTCTTATTAGGCAGCACTTATCCTTACCACAGCACCTTATTCATTTTTGCTCAAAACTTCTGATTGCATCGATATAAACTATATATCAAAGCGATAGGGACAGATGAGATATATAACAGAAATTATTTTATTTTCTAAGAATAGCTGCACCACCAGAACAACAACATTTTTATTGGATACACATTGTGCCAAAGATATTGATGCAGTAATGTCAGTTACACTTTCAAAGAAGTAACGAATATCTCAACTCAAAGCTTTTGGCATTTTGATAGCGTATGAATCAGTTGCTTTTATAATTTACACCTACTTTAGTTTCCCCATTAAAACTCAAAGCATTGGTTATCATTTTCGCTTTGACGCTTTCTCCATTTCAACATGGTTAAAGCATATTTATATGCCTCCTTTTCGACTGATTCCTCCCGTCTCACTCTTGCATAATGCTCAAATTGCGATATTTTGAATTTGACCGTTTGCAGATGAAGTGACCTAGCTTTCCTCAACATCAACTGAGACATTAACCTTGTAGAATGAATTATTCATATCGTCTGGTCTTCCCGACATAAAGGCTAAACGGCATGTTGGTCAATATACCATGTCCGTCCTTTCTCAGACGATATCAATATTGACGACGAGCGTGACACTCTAAGGACATGGTCGCCAATTATTTCAATTGATTATCGCTCCTCGCCGATCGAACGCCCCGCCCCGCCAAGAACACGGACACATTATTTTGTAAGCCCTTCCGTTGCGCGTACATACATCATTCACCTCATGCCGTCCAGTGTCATACACACGAATGTACGTTACTAGTATATCACGTGCCGCCGATTTGAATTCGCCCATCGATATACTCATTAAGAAAGAAGTGCGATTTCCCTTACTGGTAAATGCCAGGACCAGAGTACACTCTTAACAAAATATAAGGGGGGGGGGGGGGGTAACTGTAGTATTGTGTCTTTCTCTATGTAAAAGCTCTTTTTATCACTCTGATGTTGCGAATGTTGGTCCGTTCGTGCAGGTAGGCCTATGTATGTGTGCATTTGCCTTGTGCGTATATGGGTTCCATGTGATTGAGTGTTATACAGTAAGTGTATGTGTGTATGTGTATGTGTGTGTGCGAATTGTGTTCTTTAGTATAGGGCCTACACTCAATGGGCGCCTTTGTTTCCATAAGATTACGACTTAATTCTTACTTAATTGTCATCTTCAAATCCCCGATGTGTGATGAGAAGACTCGTTTTATTCTTGGATGCCCCCTCCTCTTTCCCCTTCCCCACCCCACCCCTATTCTCTCTGTCTTTCTGTATATCTCTATCTTTGTCTAACTGTTTTCGCAGAGCTCTCAATCTAAAAAAAAAAAAAAAAAAAAAAAAAAAACGAAAGGTTTTCGATTTATTCTTCTTCTTTTTAACAGTAAACACTATTTCTGTTTAATTATCTTTTTTTTTCAGAGAATAGTGATGAAATAGCAATAATGATATCGATAACGATAGTACGTGTAGTTATATGTTGATTCTAATGAAAGTATTAATGATAACACTTATGAATATGATGATAAAAACATTACTGCAATCGTGATAACAGTAATAAAAGAACAATAATACCAGTGATAAATCAATCTAATTCAGTTCATTTCAATTTAATTCAATTCAATTCAAATCAAATCAAATCAAATCAAATCAAATCAATTCAATTCAATTCAATTCAATTCAATTCAATTCAATTCAATTCAATTCAATTCAATTCAATTCAAATCTCGTGCGCCTTCGAAACACGGACTGTGCTCTAAGGTCTCGTTCAAGTGGACTCGACTGTATCATGTACATCTGCAGTAGCTGAAGTCTTGTATTAATTCAAAACCAGGCCCTAGACGTGCGAATCCCATATGGTCTAGTGGTTAGGATCCGGCGCTCTCACCGCCGTGGCCCGGGTTCGATTCCCGGTGTGGGAAAACAGTTTGCTTTTTGTTGTCTTACATCACATATCTTTGTCTTGTCGTGATGTATATTTATCTTACGGCAATACATTAAACTTTTAAACTAGAAGTGAAAAAAAATGTTTCCAATAAGGTCTGATTACCCACATCTGTAAAATTTCATTTCATTTCATTTCATTTTATTTCATTTCAAACAAAAGTATAAAATACAATATAACATTTACACATACATTATTATACTAGCTTGTCAAAGGAACCTATCTTTTTGATTTTAAACCCACTGAGGACGGGTCTCGAGTATACTCGGGCAGGCGTCTATGGGAATTGCGTGTTGTCATGGATGTAGCAAAATCAACCCGTCCTCAACGGGTTTAAAGAGGAAGGACAAATAAGTTAAGGAGCGGGTATATCGACGACATATGCGTCATGATGTTCAGTAGAACGTGAATGTTGGAGCAGCCTCGGAGATATAGTATATCACTTTTCCTCACTCGCCGATCCCGAAATGGGCCAACATTATCAAGGTCAGCGTTATGCCTCCGTGAGGGTGAGGGGGAGTCATGATAAGTGGGGTAAAGGAGGAGAGAGGACGTGGAGGGAGACGGGGGAGGAGGAGAAGGAGGAGGAGGCGCAACGTTCACCTTGCGTGAAAATGCATCTCCGCGACCTTATTTGGAGGCGCTTAAAGGCAGCCTCCTCTAATCCTACTGTGTAGTCTGCAGCACCGAGCCGCAAATCCCTTTCCTCTCGCCGCGACCAAGTCCATCTGCGATAGCCAACGCGTGTGCCCCGTCTGCCGTCAAAGCGCCAACCAGGAACCATTAATATGGGGGCAGCATGACAATATTCCATATTAGTTTATATCATTTTCAACAACACAAACCATTTACATACACATAGCACCACAAAGTCAGTACAATGTTTTAATAAGGAAAATACATAAGGTAAAAAAAAAAACAAACTTTGGAATATCAATGATGTCATTTTGTAATGCGCAGTAGAGTCTATCATTATAGTAGTGAGCAATATTAATGTCCTTTTATTGTTATTATTATTATTAATTTTAAAGGAAATTTGACAAAGAGACGATTTTCGATATTTGGTGAACAATAAAATTTCTTTGGCTCCTATGCACATTCCCCCCTTCTGTCTCCCTCCCCCCCCCCCACCCTCTCTCTCTCTCTCTCTCTCTCTCTTTCTAATTCTTCATTGATATAATTTCTTTGATCTGGATTGCTGTTTTGACATCCATTTTTTCCCTCTATTTACCTATTAATCTATTCATTGGCTTCTGAAAGCATGTTCCTGGTGACAAGAATATCACTATGTCAGTGAACGAAAAGGAGACACCAAACATTATTTGATTTGAAGATCGCATTGTGTTTCTTTTTTTTTTTTGGGGGGGGGGGGGGAGGGGGATTTAACTCAAAACTGGGCATTAACACAACTGAAAACAGGACAAACACAGGCAAACGAACACACAAATCAAAACCAGGACCACTAATGACTGCTGTAAGGTACTTTCAGGAAACATTTCCCGGTTAAAAATGACCACTATCGACTATTCTTCCAAACAAGGGAGGCGACCATCGCCCTGTTTTAAACATGGGGTCCATCCATGCAAGCCCATTAGTATGGAGCTACAATAGCTATATGTTATGAGCATCAGCTCCTTGGTAAGAACAGGGAGGTGAACCTCCCTGGTAAGAGGATGGAGAACTGTCTACTCGGTGAAGCAAGGCTTGGATAACTGAAGGAGAATGAACGGCCCCTTGAGCTATCACATTAGTGGGACCCCTAGCCACTGATAGCCGGACGTGTTCGTCCATCATGCTGATGGTGCGGGCACAAAAGACTGACCTTGGCCGCGTGATGACCTTTGTCACGTGACTTCCGCATGTGCCCTTGACATTTAACGTTGTGGTGCTCTGTTTTTTTTCTCTCTCTCTTTCTTTCTGTCTCTCTGTGTCTGTGTATCTGTGCCACCTTCTTGCTCTGTTTATCTTTCAATCTGTCTATCAATCAATCCTTCATTCAGTCATTCAATCAATCAGTAAATCAATTAATCAATCAATCAACGAATCAATCATTCAATCATTCATTCATTCATTTAATCATTCTATCATTCAGTCAATCAATCAATCAATCAATCAATCAATCAATCTAATCAATCAATTCAATCAATTCAATCAATTCAATCAATTCAATCAATCGATCAATCGATCAATCAATCAATCAATCAATCAATTCAATTAATTCAATCAATCAATCAATCAATCAATCAATCAATCAATCAATCAATCAATCAATCGTCCTATCCATTTATTTTTCAAGGCACATGTCCATAATGTATTTTTCGGCTGGTATTTATCTCTAACATAATTATGTAATGGGAATCACTGTCACTTTCTCCCTCTCCCTCCGGCCCTTCCTTCCCCCCCCCCCCCCGCCTCTCTCTCTCTCTCTCTACCCCCCATATCTTCTGGAGAACATATTCCAACACTGTTCATCAATATCTTGTTTATTTCTTATTTGAAAAATAAAAATGACAGGCGCTCTTAGTGAATATTGTTGTATTTCAGGTGCTTCACGTAAAATATCTGTGACTTTCCTTTTCATATAGTGGTTTTGATTTTCTACTGTTGTATCAAGAAATCAAGAAAGGGCAAAACTCGGAAATGGGAGGATGTTACAGAGCTCTCCTCCTTGTCGTTTCTTGACTCCAAATCTGATTCGTGTTGCACTAATATCAAATACAACCGGAGTGTGAAATGTCGAGCATTAAAGGGATAGTACAGTATCATGGTGGAGATGAAAATTGGGCTTTTACTTTTTTGCGAGATACCAAGAAAAGAAAACACTTTGAAATTGTACAGAGCATACCATTTTAAGAGGAATTCAAAGTTTATTTGATAAAAATCGGGTTTGGAATAGCTGAAACATCCAAAAACAAAGTAAATCAAAGCGATCGTAATAAAATGTGGGTCCTACACTATATTAGGATCGCTCTGTTTTGGATATCTCGGCCATTCAAAAACCAATTGTCATCAAATGAACATTAAATCCCTCTTGGAATTACGTGCTCTGTCATATTTCATAAGAGGTTTCTCACTATCTCACCAAAAAAAAAAAAAAAAAAAAATGATGAAAACCTGAAGTTAAGGCTCAACCAAAACTATGCGCATGCAAAAATGTGCTACAGTACTCCCTTGTTAAGGCGAATACAGAAGTAAAGAGGATGCTTAATGGTTATACAGATGGGTAAGAATGAGATAGGAATAGGGTATGATGGTGTAGGGAGGAGTGGAAGGGAAGGGACGGGGGGGGGGGGGGGGGGAGGGACGGGGAAAAAGGGAGATACAAACTAGATCACTCGCCCGATGGGCGGCCTCCAAAAAATTAAAACCCTGGATGCCGAGGCTGAAGAAGCGAGTTGGCCGGCCTGGCTGGCGTCCGAGCGTCAGTGAGGGCGGTCCTTCTGCTTTGGGCCCCGTCAACTGTAATTGACAGGTAACATTTATTTGCTGGGGAAAACATAATAAATAACAAAAAGAGAGGCCTAAGACGAGGTCCGATGTGTCAAAGATGGTGCCAAGAGTGGGTCAAGTCGTGGGTTCATAGTGGAGTGAATATACGAGAGCAAGAATAAGTAAAGAGAGGTATAGAAGGGGGAGGAGGGTGTAGAAGGGAAAAATGGGTAACATGCAAGAGGTCTTTGCAGGCCCATACCTGCAGGAACATTGGGTGGGTCAACAGAAAGGGGCGGGGATATAGGATACAAGATGGGGACTACGATGCCTAAAGAACCGCGTCCGGGTGATGTTCGTTATTCCGAAGGTTCGTATGACATGAGGTCCGTTGTTCCGAAGGTTCTTTAATCCGAAAATGAAATGCAAGGATCGTTAATCCAAAAATGTAAAGACGGTGCGTAACGACGAACTTTCGGAATCAAGGACCGTATTCTATCGTCGAATCATACAAAACTAGCTTTTCTTCAGGCGTGGTGAAGGACATCCATGTATTTTGCAAAGATGTAACACTCATAATGAAAGCATTGCTGAATCTTATCATTATGGTGAATGAAACATAGTCATCGCACACAAACAAACAAACTAAAGAGCATTCGAGCATGTTCTTGTTTTAGGTGAATTTTACTCAATCCTCATCTTCGTTAAGGTCTTGATTATTAAAGAAGAAGAAGAAGATCAACCTCGAGTGCCAGAGGTTACACACCACACATAAACAAGACCTCCTCTTCTTGGTTTTTACCCCTCCGTGGATCTAGGAGAGCAAAGTTGAGCACGAGGATGAGGGGTGAGCTTGCTAGCTAATGGGCAACTTAATCCGTCGCCACATTTGCCAAAATCAAGAAGGCATTCGCCGCTAATCACTCCCGACAGGGTTCC
>CM067074.1:32477231-32604506 GCA_033980235.1 Diadema setosum
TAAATTTCGAGCGAATTCTGTGGTGAGAAAGCTCAGATCATCAAATCATGAAATTGGTAGAGCGACTAATATCTATATGGCCTTCTGATTAAGGCGAAGAAAACTTGAATATATAATGTAATGAAGAGTTTAAGTGCAAGTCAGATACTTCAGTTTTCATCAGGTTGAGATATTTGACATTGAAGCTGGTGAAGAAAAAATGATTAAGATATACCAGTGTGTGATCATCCTAATGATATTTTCAAAGATATTTCTTGTTATGAAACGCTTTTTTTTTCAAATTAATGATGACCTTACTTAAAACATGAAAATTGCTTTTATGTTTTTGCGTTCAAATTCTTCAAAAATGTATATATATATATATATATATATATATATATATATATATATATATACATTTCATAGTAACACGACAAAACTTCGCAACGTATAGGCCTACATTTTTTCTCTCTCTCTCTTAATACATATACATTAAGACATACTGTTTAAAAAGCAAATGTGTCCTGTTCAACAGACGTGGCAATGAATAAATAAAGATGTAAACTGTCAAGAGCAATGACGTTAGCAGAAATATTACCCATCGAGTTTTACCATCAATGTTTCCCACAGAATGGATCATTTAATATCAAAGTTTAGCTATAAGTATTGGCTGTTTCACTGTTCAAACTGTATTTTTCCTGCATGCCATTAATATTCATTATCATATCACGAGCCTAGCAGCATTCTGAAAACGTGTTACGACCACGCTTATATCATCGCGTATTTGTGATGTCTCGCATTTTGTCTTCACAGAGGTCTAGACCACCAGGTCTTAATGCTTTAAATGTCAAAGCTAACCCATGGCTCATCACCTGCCTGTGACGTCCCCACGATTGGTAACTACAAACAGCAATGCATTTCGATATTAAATCCTCTGTAAGTAATGCTTCTCCCCCAGTTTCATTTGCAGAAGATTCTTCAGTCGGTGTACTTTTTTTCTCTCTTCACGCTATACGCAGTGAGCCAATGCAAATCCTCGTCAATTAGCGCGCATTAGGGCGCTCTATGGTGGCTTGTTAGCGAAAAATCATCGAATTAACGCTCGCCGATTTCTGTCCCAGCCTCGTGCTCTCCGGCAGCTGGATCTGCGCGGCCCGCTAGGCCAAGTTTAGGCGCGCAAATCGAGTTATCAAACACTCGTTACTGCCAAGACAAGGACTGCGAAACAACATCTGTCGATTAAATTCTATGTAAGATCGCCCCGAGTCCAGCGAGAGAAGATCGTGATCTCACCTCAGAGTTGAGGAAAATGTCAAGGTTCAAGGGAAAGTTCACAGTAATGGTCCATGTTGCTGCATGCGCAACGATGCAATATGCTCGAATGAAATGGAAAGATGCATCGAGGCACAAAACAGAAATGCTTTTGGTTTCATTTGACCACCCTGGGATATCTTCTTTAGGTGGTTGAATCGCAGGGCTAAATTATTCAATGTTCAGTAAGTCAAATAAATTTCGAAATTGAATACGGACAAATTAGACATTAATATTGTACTGAAATGATATCAGTTTGAACTGCATGTACTCTTTCTTTATTAGCTGTTTGTTTTTTCTTTGTATCTGTTTTCCGTTTTACCTAACTGCTGTCTTGAAGACTTCGAGACTCTTTTAATTCTCAGGGTTAAACCAAAACTTTAATTTTGATGGAACATTGATCCTGTTTTGAATCTCGGAAAAAGTTAAATGGATAGTGTGTGATGAGAAAGTAGCCACGATACTTTGGCAGGATAAAAGCTGCAGTTGAAATGACCACTGATCTATAGATGCGACAGCTCCCTTTGTTGACAGTCAGTACTAATTTGCAATAAGACCTCTCTAATTAGAGAAATTCTTAACGCTACAAAGTATCCACACCGAAGACATTGGAAGAGGAAGTTCTATGAAAACTCAAGCAAGTCCAAATCTCTGTAGATTTCATAGGGAAATCTGGGCCCCATCTCATATGCGATGATTGGATAGCAACTTTTACTGGAATGGCAATTTCCAATGGCAACAGCCAATCAGGAAGCTGGATTCTTATCGTTACCTTGGCAATTGCCATTGCAGCAAGAGTTGCTATCATATTATCAACTTTTTATGAAATGGGGCCCTGAACAAAATGTCGTACACTGATTAAAATCACTTGTGTGGTGATCTTCACGAACTAACTGAAGTTTCATTTCAAGATTTTCATTTCATTTATCAAGTTTCCACACAAATCATACAGTGTTGTGTTTACAACATCCATCCATGACAATGTAAAGTAACACATAAATTATAAGTTATAAGTGCAGTATATACAAAATATAATATATATACAAAATATAATATAATATTATTTACATGGCACTAAATCAATATTGAAATCATTATCAAGTACATTACATTCATGACGGATAAATAAGATTGTGTATGGTGGGAACCTGCATAGAAGCAGATGCTTGTGAGAGTAGGTTCCCCGAAAGAAAGAAACTGAAGTGATTGAAATCCGGGGATTTGATTTGACTTTCATACGCCCTGATGCAGGCACTCTAACCCCAAGCCTTAAAGGGACTGTAAAGTACTGGTTGAGGTGGGGATTCATGTTTTGAACATTCCTAAGTGAGATAATGAGAAACATCTTACGAAGTATGAAAGATCATTTAATTTTAAGAAGGATTCAACGTTTATTTGATAAAAATTGGTTTTCAAATGGCTGAGATATCCAAAAAAGTGATGATAATAATAAAAGACTACAGGCCACGCCTTTTATTAGGATCTCTTTGTTTCACCTTGTTTTTTTGGATATCTCAGCCATTTCAGAACTGATTTTCATCAAATAAACTTTTGATACCCCTTAGAATTGCATGCTCTTTGACATCTGATAGAGTGGTGTCTGAATATCTCGCAAAACATTAAAGGGACTGTACAGTACTGGTTGAGGTGGGGATTCAGGTTTATAACATTCATAAGTGAGATAATGATAAACCTCTTATGAAATATGAAAGAGCATGTAATTTTAAGGATTCAACGTTTATTTGATAAAAATTGGTTCTAAAATGGCTGAGACATAGTGATAATAATAAAAGGCGACAGGCCACGCCTTTTATTAGGATCTCTTTGTTTCACCCTGTTTTTGAATATCTCAGCCATTTCAGAACTGATTTTCATCAAATAAACTTGATACCCCTTAGAATTGCATGCTCTTTGACATCTGATAGAGTGGTGTCTGAATATCTCGCAAAACATTAAAAGCTAAATCCTCACCTCAACCAGAACTGTACACACCCTTTAAGCGGGAGATCCTCCCGCCTGGACACACAGGCAAACTGGACACTCACTGATCCGGCCCTACAATTTTTAAATGTGCACTTGCGCACATAACGCGCGCGAAGAGCGAACGTTCTTTGCTGCCAGGGTCCAGAGCCCGCTTCCGCCCAGGTCCAGGAAGCTCTAGGGATTATAGAAGCTATCTGGATACGGACAACTCCCATTATAACGAAGTCCTCGGGACCGGCAGTTTCCATTCGTTATATCGAAATTTTGTTACAACCATACAAATATAGCAAGTATAATCAATAAAGATATACAGATGATAATTTCGGGACCTGAATTTTACTTCGTCGTATTCGAAATTTCGTTATACCCATATTCATTATGAAGGGAGTGCAATGTGCTAAGCTTGCCTTACTTTAACGTATATGTCAAAACTGATCTTCGTTGGAAGAAAGTTTTTGCTTTTGTTTCTGGTTTTTTGTTTTTTTCAAGCGGGAGGAAATACGACTTAAGCGGGAAACACACAGTTAGAGAGGGAAAACTCAAACTTTTGAATGGGAAGTCGGATCTTTCCCATCTAAAGAGAGACAGTAGCTGGAGTCTCTTCTGACGGAAACACACACATACTCTAGACACACATGAGGAGCGCAAACCTGAGGCCGAGGGAGGGGGGAGGGGCTGGGAGGCCCCCCCCCCCCCCACACACACACACACACATTCCGCGCGATAAATCGCCATCGCAAAAGTTATCGCCGCAATGTTTCACGACTCATTTTCCTTTCCTTTTTTGCGATTCTTCCGCATATTTTGAGACCAAATTTGTGACGCCCTGGCCCGCGGTTTCGTAAAGTTACGACGGCCGAGATCTATGGGGGGAGGGGCACAATTTCTATGCATAGCATTAGTATCCTCTACCACCTACCAAATAGCCCGGCCTAGTTAAGGTTCCAGGTCTTGAGGATACCAAAGCAATAGAGAATAATTGTGCCCACATCCATAAAAAAAAAAAAAAAAAATGCATATATATTATACATACAACAAAGTAAAACACTAAATCTGGATCATGATTCGGATCATGAATTTAAACAATAATTATTGGCCACACACAAACAAACGATCCACGGCGAGAATGAAACCTACTTGGCGGAACTAATAAGGTGCAATAAACAAAATCAATTGAAAACAAGATTTAGCCAGCTTCACACCAAGCCTTACTCAGCTCTGAACGTCGTGGTAGAATTGTTCTACTGGTCCGACTGTTGGTTAATCTTGATAAAGATGAATTAAATAAGTCAAAGTAAATACACTTTAGACAAGACAAAGCGCCCCCAACATTCATACACAAGCATTAGAAAAACGAAATACAGCAAATAATTTCCTGTCCCCTATCGAGGGCGATGTATTAACGTAATTAACGCCAGGTCAATAGGTACCCGTTTTGGTCTTGTTCCTGTATTGTATATCGGTAAGCGTGGTTTCGCGTGTTTGGCGATACTTCAGTCACGAGTAGAACCTCCCCCCGTAGTGTGTTGTCGTTTGAAAGCATGAGACGTCATACGTGAGAGATCGTCAGGTTTACAAATTGAATGAAAAATGAAAAACACGAAATGAAAAGAATAAAATGTTGGGTTCATACCTACCCCCGGGGGGATTCAGGCTTTGTGCAAATTACATTGATCGTCGCACGACTCCTCTGTTACGAGGGTGATGCGGTTGACAAATGAGAGATTATTCTTTAACATTTCATTTTTTTTTCAAACATTATGGTCTGTCGAGCAATTTGGCAACCCGCGCGACTCATTCATGCCCGCAATCCACGTGAGGTTGGGTTCGGCAGCGGGTGGTCTACCTGCGTTTTGCTCCACGGGACACAGGAGAAAAATATGCCTTCGAAGTGTCATTGTGCGTGTCCACAAAAAAGATTGGTATATAGTTGATATTCAAATACTCCACGAACATTTATGATTCACTGTTTTTTATTTTGATTCTTTCTTTTATCGTGTTTTCACCTCGTTTAATTTGTTTTTACTGATGGGAGCTCAAGGTCGGGACAAGTTTAGTCATGCCTTAACCCCGGGTGGTTATTGACAAATCGCAAATCTCTTTCCACATGCATCGAGGAGATGTCTAATAAAGCGGGTTTTTTTTTTTTTTTTTTTTTTATCGCTGATTCTTTATCAGCCGTTTAATAGGCTGAATCAGAACGTAATTGTACTTCTTCTTTTTTTCATTCCACAATGAATTTGCTACACAAGACAGAAAAGAACACACACATACACAAGTATAGATATACTCGTAAATGCATACATATGATATCTATACACCCGTGAATATAAATACATGATATTATGTAAATATTTGCATATAGCATACATACATACATGCATACATACATACATACACACATGCATACATATATACATAAAATGTGCGTGTGTATGTGTGTGTATATATGTAGGTTTCCTGTGTTCATATGCATCAACGGTGGTATGTCACCATGGTATAAACTTATTTTATAGCGTCATCTGAGTCTTGCAATGATTGTAAAGTTCTGTGATTGCGACGTAGTCTGATTTAGTTGTCTTGGCGATATACACTATATACCATGTATTAATGTAAAGGCTGGACCGACTCGGATATTATTCGGAAATCTCCGTACCGAATTGTGTGTAGCTTTATCAATGGTCTCTATGTAAGAACACACAGACGGCCGAACAACATCGACTAGAGTCGAACGTGACCGATGAGTATATAATACGCTCCGATGCTTTCGCTTTAGGGCAATACAGCAGTCCTGTGCTCTAGTCGTGGTTTTGGAATATACCCCAATGGGCAGTGAATGAAGATCAGTTCAATCGGGCTATTACCTAGTCTCACAACGCTACCGGGCTTTTAAAGTCACTGTAGTAATTCATTCATTGCCTATTTGTAGGTTGGTTTATTTTCCACCCACGATGAGGCCAAATAGCTTCAGAAAGGTTTGCCTAATGATATGGAATTAATCTTCGCAGATTTAATGTGAACTACTTCCTAATTGTATGTTTCAATAGAAGAAGTTTAGAGACGTATCCTGAAGACGCTTTTCCGATATGTTTATAAAGCAATTAACTGTCCATGAAATTTTGCGATTCCCTATAACCATCCCCTCCACTCTGCACGCACTCGAGCTCCCTCACTCATCTTCCAACCCCTCCCCTCCTCTCCCTCGTTCCCCTCACCCTCCCCATCCTCTTCCACTTCCATCTCCCCCTCCGCGGCTTACATCGTCTTACGCGGGGAATGTTTATTGCTCTTGTAAACCGTTTTGGCCCACGCCGCCACGAGCATACGTCGGAGGGGTCATGTTTATGTCACGACTTTCATATCCGCCAACAGTTTATAATCTCTGGATGGATCGATGTGTAGGTGCTATTTGTCAATTCACATAGGTCAGAGGTTTTGCCCCTCACGCACAAACATTAAATGTTCAGGGCTACTTCTTTAAAGGTAGATATATATTCAACATCCAATATGTCGAAACGAAAATATTTTAAGGTTCGGAACATTTTTTTTTTCTATAGGAACATAAAAAGCTCTTTTGTAAATAAAGTATTCCAACATTTTCTCAACAACATGTAATTGCACACACCACACACACACATACACGCACACACATGCAAGCACACACACACAAGCACACACGCACACACACGCGCACACACACAATGTACACGCATACACGCACACTCAGAGAAGTATATACATTGTATGCATCATATATTTCTGTCGAATAGATGGAGTAAAATATATACGTATAATTGTCTTTGAATCTTGTGTTGCTGTTGTAACGCAAACATTTTTGTATGTATCAAATCAAACATACGTGTTAATGGAACAATCGGGTATATGAATTTAACATTTTTCCACATGCGGAACAGATATCTTTACTATGGTACTACTTTGGTGTTCTCCCCCCCCCCCCCCCCCCCCCGTTTCCACTGGTAAAGGTATTCTTTTTTTTTTTTATTTCCTTTCAGAAATAAGACGTAATTTGGGCGTACGAACGCCGCAAAACAAACCAAAAATGAATACTGCTCTGCACTAAATATTAGAATTAATCCCTCAGGTTTTGAAAAGCCTTTTCTCCAACGGACATACACCCAAAACTTGAAAGAGGGTCTATGTTTCTGTGTCTTTTTCTGCCTCCCCTTCCCAATCTCCCCTTCTCTTGTCCCCTCTCCCTTACTTGACACCTCCTTGCACTGTCAGTTGAAAAAACAAAAAGAGGGCGAATTTGAGTCACCCTGGATCTGTGGCTTTTCACTTGGAAAGCAATACATCCACCTCGGAACGTGTCCCCCAGCCACTTCATCATCGTCAGAGATTTGTGATGACCGTAACCCGACGCGGCAACGTCTCGATCGACAAACATTTGTCTTCCAATCTCGCCATCTCATCCATTGTGCTGGTATTAATCGTGATGATCGAGCGCGGGATGGGTTAAACAGACCAATGCCATTATTATATATCCTTCTAAACTCGCGCGCGCGTTCACGTATACATGAAGAAGAGGGGTGGGGCGGAAGGATCGAGGGGGTTCATATCATATTCTTCGGCAGCATCTGTGATGGAGAGACTTGGTCGCTGTCGGGGGGGGGGGGGTGAGAGGGTTAGGGTTGAGTCTTGCTGGTAGACGGCTTCCAACACGTCCAAGACTCTAACTGCTTCATTGTCAGCAGCAAATAATTGAAACTGTAAGTTATGAATGCAGAACGAAATATGATTATTCATATTTGGCTGCTAATGCCGGGGAAATCAAGATATAAAATATAAAAACAAATAAAGACACCAACACAGAACCCCCAAATTTTTGTACCAACATTGTTGAATATTCAAGATGACGTGACTAACACTATTTATTTCCTTGCCTGTTTTAAGGATCGTTGAACATAATAGCGTAAGTGGGTTAAGTCGAGTGGTAATTTCACTAATATCAATGACATCCTTAGTTTCGATAATTCAGTATTTACTCTAACTATTCTGTTACATAGCTGTATCTGTTGTGAAAGACTGAGTACATTATCAAGCGAAGTAATGCAATAATTATGTTGGCGAGTATCTTTTAAAAACTACACGTTACCAATGTCATACCACGTCATGAATCTTGTGTATATTTTCTGCATGGATTTAATTTTTCTGCTGCAACAGAAAGACAAAACAGCAAGACAACTCTGTGGCTTTAAGACGCCACTTACGTCAGATTGTTGCCAATGATGCATACTCCAATAGGTTACGACGGCTATCTACTGAAGATGTGAAGAGTTGGATCGCGAATGGGTTAAGTTTAATTTTTAGTCCATCATCAAATAATGCAAATGAAACCTTTCCAATAATGCCTTCGCTTGTTACAGAGTAAGAAATATTCTTTGAAGTTGTGATGAAAAAATTGCCATTTTTATTATTATTCTTTAGCAGCTTTAATTGCAAACATCTCAAATTGACAATAATGGAGATAAGTCGTTTTGCAATCAAACTCTTCATATGACTGTACCCCAATCTCTCTCTCACCTCTGCCCAGAAAATGAATGAAAATAGCCTAATTAACTCTCGAAATGATTGTAGAGTGATTTAAGATCTATACGACATGGTTAAAACACAGGGATCATCATCGATCAAATTGTCTTTAAATATCAATTATGATCTGACACGACTGTAAATTGCCACTAATCATTCGTTTACCGCATTTATAGCTGTCACGTCATTGGGTTTTAGCCCTTTTTATGTTCCAGGGATTTCTAAGCTTTTAAGTACTGCCAAATATACGAGATAATTCATCATCATCTGGACATTTTGGGGTCCGAGAAGAAGAGAAGACGAGAAGACGAGAAGACGAGAAAACGAGAAGTGTGACTCCTGGCTCTAGTGTTCTCATTTTCTTGGACTTGAATTATTGATCGAGAACGTAAGATCTAACATCTCGTTTCGGACCCGAGAAGTTACGAAGACGAGATCTCGGATTTCGCCTTCTCGGTAGCTCTGAAAAGCTTCCATAGCTAATCGCCAGGTCCTTCTCACTGAGTGCGCCTTCGATAAGTTCATCTGAGGCCATTTTGTGGCTCATAGCTTTGCTCAGAGTCGTCAAAGTAATATCCGAGATCCATGCACAGTGCGTATAAGGGCATGAAACAAAGCTAGGATTCGATCTATGATACACTTGTAATTACGAACTCAATGTTTACTACACCATCAAATGAGCAAGGCTATTTTTATTTTTTTTTTTTTTTGGGGGGGGGAAGCAAAAGCTTTATTTGTCTTGCACTTTTCAGACATTCAGAATTTTCCAGCACTGTTGAATTAAAACACGATAACACAAAAAACTGCAGAAACTGAAAAATTATATGCAAAAACTGTGTACTATGTTTACGTTTACGTAATAAACATTCTTGAAATTACAGATGATTCAGGCTTATCATTTTTCGCGATGTGCAAAAAGCAAAAAAAAATGCATCGATGATGAGGAAGAAAAAAATGGAAGAAGGAGGAGAGGAAAAGAAGGAAGGAGGAGAGGAGAAAAGAGGAAAGAAAAACAGGGATGGAGAAGGAGAAGAGGAGGAAAGGAAGGAAAGAAATGCTAAGGAATGAGAGAAGACGGGAGCTGTGCGTGAGCTGACGGGGCCTTCCGTAAATGAGCGGTTAATGAGCACTGAGCCAACGGTAGTAATGCGATTAGCGGAGGGAATTATCCCGCCACGCGCACAACTCCCAATGGTGCCACCATCTCGAAGAGCAAACGTGCCCGCCACGCAACTCGTCCACTCGACTGATGGGAGGTCGACATCAGATGTACAGTGTACTTTTCTCTCCCTACGAGTTTTTCTTTCTTCGTAGAGCTGACTCAAGGACACGTAGAAGTAGTGTTGGAAAGAGAAAGGGTAATAGAGTAAGTGCAACTTAAATACAGATAGATAGATAGATGGATAGATGATAGATGGATAGATGGATAGATAGATAGAAAGATAGATAGATAGAAAGATAGATAGATAGATAGATAGATAGATAGATAGATAGATACGATAAATGGACAGATGAATAGATAGATAGATAGATAGATAGATAGATAGATAGATAGATAGATAGATAGACACTATAGATAGATAACTAGAAAGAAAGAAAGAAAGAAAGTTTACGTTCGTCTTTTCTATCCACTGGTACAAATGAAATCATGACGACAAAATCAACAATATTCACCATGTCCACATCAAAATATAAACAATACTTAGTGTACTCAAAAGTGATTATGATTACTTGTATAACCTAAATACGTAATTTCATCGTATCTTAGAGTTTGCAGGTGGAGGAGACCGTTATCGTTATAAGCAATTCTCGTGACTTATTCGATAGAGCCTTTGGATGATATGTTGTGTTTGTGTGTGTTTGTTTGTATGTATGTGTGTGTTTAATTTGTTTTCTTTTTCAATTCTCCCTCATTTTAAGTAAAAAAAAAACACGATGCAGACATATAAACAATTTGAACTTCCGACTATTTTCAACATCATTGAAGGACAAGACAAGGGATATCTAACTTTAAACTTTGACAGCTTGATATCTTAATTACCTACTTTCTTGATATTTCAAGGGTTATATTTCATATTATGTTGTTTTACTTTATCAACCATGCTATTCTCAGGTTATTTCACTATGCTGCCTACCTCATCTACTGCACTCTCGATTTTACAGAAGTCAGAGCAGATTTTCACAAATCGTGATTTTCTCGTAGCTAGATTTCTTACTCTTTTTCTGATATTTTTTCCTTTAATTATCATAATTTCATTGTTACTGTACAGTGGAATACAATATACATCCCTGCATGACTTACAAAATTTGAAGACACCGAAATTCACAAGCAATTGGTGGTTACAGGGCAGAAATATTATACCTCCGAACTGGTAAAAGAGCACACGACAGGGAAAAAAGATTTTCGCAAAGCCACTGCTAAGCCCATGTATGGAAGAAAAAAGGAGAAAAGAAGAAGAACGGCAACTTTTGCAAATCGCCGACGGCATTACTGTTTGGATAAGGCGGCAGGTATGTCGCCGCAGGGCCGCGAACGTGCGCCAAGCATCAATGGGCGGCTTCGGGGCAAGAAACGTGCGCCATCCCGCTCGCTCTCAGCGGGATTGCGATAGCATTGTGAGAACGGCTATATACACAAAACCTTGTTCGTTTACACCTTTATAATATACCTACCCCTCTCTCTCCCTGCCTCCGTCTCTCTCCTTCTCCCCCTCTCTCACACTCTTTCTCTTTCTCCTTCTTTATACCCCCTTCTCTATCTCTCCTTCTTGCCATCCCACGCTCATTTCGAAACGCGAAATGTTTTCTTAGATGTAAGTCATTGCTCAAAATCTGAGGAGTTCATTGCCCCAGGCAATACGGAGCGAGCGGGTTCGGCGGGGACACCGATCAAATTGATTTGATGAAAACGTGACCATCTTCTGAGTTGCCTACCTGTTTTTTACCCCTCTTCTCCACCACAGAAACATCTGAACAAGTTTAAACTAAACGGGTGCAACCCCTTACGTAGAAAAAAAAAAATCGTCAGGCTCCACTGACTGTAACTTCCTTCAGGCAAGCCGGTCTGGTTTTCAGTTTTTTTTCTCCCCCCCCCCCCGTTCTTTCTTCTTATTTTGTAGTGGTGGTTGTAGTTCTGGATATCAACCCGGCGTAATTCGTCTATGAAGTGTGAAATAGTGTTCGATTACCCTATGTTGGGCGCTTGATGCTTTTCTTTGTTATATTTCACCCTTTTTTGCGATGCCGGTTCTTAGCGCCACGCAATAACGGAGAGCAAAATCCCAACGAGCAACACCACTGGTGCATTTTGAAACAATTTGCTGAAAATAATGAGACAGACTAGCAAGATATAACCATCATCCCTTACGCTCATGTAATCATGTTGGAGGTGTCGCGGCTCAGCGAATAAGTTCATGCACGGACTATATCGGTCACGGGGTTCTTGGATCGAATCTCCTGGCGGTTTGCGTCCTTGCCTCGTCCTTCGGATGGAAGCTAAAGCCTTCTGTCCCGTGCTGGCCCACTTACATCCATTCTGGAATCCCAAAGCAGTCACGTGAGCTAAAGTATAATTCAATAGACCTAGGTATGAAAAGTTTAAATGCAAAAAAACATATTCAATTTTTATCAAGTGGGGATAACTAAGATTGAATCTTCTGAAAAAACCCCACCAGATAGATAATTGTGATATATGTGATAATTTCAATGAAATCTTGAAAATGTTTGTCAACTCTTCCAACACTTCTGCGATCTATGTCCTCAGATCATCATTATGTGGAATATGTTGAATACTAGTGTAACTCTTACCTTTGATTTCCATATTTTCTCCATGGACTCAGGTATATCTGTAGGCCTATATATCTGGCTCGTATCCAGGCAGGTTTGCGACTTCAGACTTAGCACTGTTCTCTCTGAGAGACCAGTCAGCATTATCCTTTAGCTAGCACTACAAGTAAAGATTAATAAAGAGAACGTTAGTGTGTGGATGATAGGTATGTAGATAGATAAATAGGTAGATAGGTAAATAGATAAAAAGATAGATAGATAGACAGATAAATAGATAGATAGATAGACAGATAGATAGATAGATATAGATAGATAGATAGATAGATAGATAGATAGATAGATATAGATAGATAGATAGATAGATATAGATAGATAGATTGGATAGATTGGATAGATAGATAGATAGATAGATAGATAGATAGATAGATAGATAGATAGATATAGATAGATAGATAGATAGAGAGATGGATAGATAGAGAGACAGATAGATAGATAGATAGATAGATAGATAGATATAGATAGATAGATAGAGAGATGGACAGACATATAGACAAATAGAGAAATAGATTAGCTACATTGACCGATGGATAGAATGATAAATATAGATAAATAGATAGAAAGATAGATTGATAGATAGATAAATAAATAAGTAAATAACAAGAGAGGAAAAGTAGAAGAACAGAGGTATGTAAGAGTGAACGTATGTCATCATTTCATCATCGGAACTACTCCTATCATCAATAGCTATCTACTTCTGATGTTAAAGGGGCGCACTGAACTTTCCTATCACCCTCACCGTTCTGTGGAGATTGTTCGTACAGAACGACAGCTAACATGTATCAATTTGTCATCATTACTACTTCCGAGACCTGACCCCTGACAAATGCGGCACATAAACCCTCCATCGTTCATTTGTTTTCTTTCATTTTCCACAACTTAGACTCCACTGGGCTTGCAGAATGGACTCCAATTAAAATTCCCTAAACCCAACGACTCGATGTTAATTAGGTCCAATTGTGGACAATACGTCGTTCCCGATTTATCTCTCGCACTATGCATTTTGATGATAGAGCGAGATGGAGAGATGAAGAGAGGGAGAGCTTGCCCGTTTAAATAGTGGTAGTGTGTGTAAGTGTCTGTGTGTGTGTGTGTGTGTGTGCGTGTGTGAGTCTGTGTGTGTCTTTGCATGCGTTTGTAGAGTTCGTTGAATCACGGTGTACGTCACTACGCAATACAATGAGTAATTCTACCAAGCACAAACCACTCCGATGCGTTCGACTGTTTTCACACACTTCTTCCGTTTAAAGGTATATGTGCGTTTAACAAATGCTCCTCTTTTTTTGCCGTATTCATGTTATTTTTTCTTGTATTTCACTCTAAGAAAACAAGGAAGATTAGTTTCATCACATCCTCTACTCCTCCTATCGAACACAAAAATTGAAGGTTTCGGTGACTCCTACTTCCTAATAATCATAACAGATTCAATGAAAAAACAAACAAAAACAAAACAAAAACAAAACAAAACAAAAAACATGTACTACCCGCAAACTCCACTTCTTCAAATCAAAGACTTTTGTAAACTCCAAAAGCATTCGGCTAAATATTAACCCTTTTACTCACTGAAAATTTGTTGTCCCTGGATGTTCAGAGCTTGGGGAAATCTGAATGTCCCTGGTATACACCATCACACTTTCATCATTCATCACTCCAACGTAAGCTAGTCCATCTCATTTAATGGAACAGATGCTTCAAGAAAGAAATAATATCTGAGATGCATGACCCTACAAGACTTTATGCTAGTGTTTCTGATATTTCTTTACATGGGACGCTATTAAAACAGAATTAACTCTAAATGCCTTTAACAATAGTGAGTGATCGAATTTACCGAACTCTGCGTATCTCCTATCTTATACATACCTATATGGATAGTGAAAGCAAAAACACATCCAAACCTTACACAAAATGCTGAAGATTTTTTTTTTCCAGCGATTTGAACATTACGGTATATAGACCAGCTCTACCAGTAAAGTTCGACATTCAAATATCTTATTGATTAGTTCAGTCATTACTATTTTTATTTATATATTTACTCGTCAATAAGTGTATTTTTGTCCAGCTATCTGTTAAACATCTATTCCTTTATCTAGAATTTATCTATTATACATTCATTCATTCACTCATCTATCCATCCATTAATTATTCATGTATTTATTTATCTAGTCATTAATCAATAAGTGTATTTGTCCAGCTACCTGTTTATCATCTATTCCCTTATCTAAAATTTATCTATTTAAAAATTCATTCATTATTCATTCATCTATTCCTCTATGTATTCATTCGTGTTCGTTTACATTCATTTATGCATTTATCCATATATGTGTGTATGTATCTTTGTATGTATGTATGTTTATATGTATGCATGTATGTATGTACGTAGGTATGTATGTATGTATGTATTATGTACCTATGTATGTATTGATTTTGAAACTTTGTCTATAAAATCGTGGACAGCGATGGAAACCTGTCACATCAGGAGTAGTTTCACATCAGCAGGAGATGACGACACTCTCCCGACCGCCAAGGGAGGGGGCGACATACTTTACCGTGCAAAAAGGTCTTCGGTCATTTCTTGAAGACGAAATGCAAGTAAGAAAACGAAATGAAAATAACAGCTGAAAAAGAAACAAACAAAAAAAAGCAGAGAGGATATTCTTGAGCTCTCCTTAACTCGGAGTGTAAATCGAGTGTGTGCGCATGCTTCGGCGACTATACTCCCTGAGTTTGAGAATGTCCACAGCAGCACCAATCGCGTCGCTGGAATTCTAGTGTGAAGTGCGCGGTGTGTGGGGGAAGGGGAAGGGGAACGTAACCTTTGCTTACTCTGTTTAGATTACGCTTGAAAGTTTTAGCATCTTTATCACAATGACCATTAATTTAGCCAGCTCTAAACGAGGACAATGAAAGCTTACCATCATTAAGAGGAGCATTAAAGTACAATTGTTTGTAAATATACTTTGAAGTATACCATATACTACATGGTGATTTCAATAATCACGATAAAGGAATAAAAGCAGGCATATCTTCTTTTCAGTTTGCAATATAATCGTTTTCATTTCATTTCTTTTCTTTTTTTTACTTGTCAATATCATGTTCGTCTGTAGCTGTCTTGCACATTGGAGAATGCACATACATACATACATACATACATACTTACACTCAGAGAGGCAGGTAAGGAGACATACAAATGTACAGGCAGACATACCCACAAACACACATCTCACACTGCATGCTGGGTGTTAATTAGATCGCATTCTGTTATGCTGCGACACTCACGTCATTCGCCGAGTATGACTTGCGATTACGAGTATGACATGCGCGTAATAAAAACATTAAATGCACCAAGGTCATCTAATCTCTCTCAATCTTTATCTATCTATCTATCTATCTATCTATATCCCTATATATATATATATACAAACACACACACACACACACACACACACACACACACACACACACACACACACACACATATATATATATATATATATATATATATATATATATATATATATAAACATACGTTTTTTCTCTTTCTTGGAATTAGAGGTAAGTTTACTCAACAGCTCTGATGACACCTGAACCTATCAACACATTAACAAGACAAATATTTTTCTATCAAAATATCGTTTATGTAGTAGTAATGTCTTCCCAATTTGAAAAACACTGAAATCATCTCGATTTCGGTTTTTGGTCGCTCTCTTTCCCCTTCTGTCTATCTAACTTTCTTTATCTCCATCTATATCTGTCTTCTATCTATCTATTTGTCTGTATATCTCTATCGGGTCTGCTAACTGATCTATTCATAAAGATCCGTCTCTTTCTCACATTCGGAAGATGACGTCCATATCTAGTCTCCCTGTCGTCATCCTTGCATCCCTCCCTCTCTCTACCTTCTCTCTCGTTGCTCTCCCCAGGGTCCTCTCGCGTTGACACACCATATGCAAACGTGACACATTAATGCCACCGAACAGCTGCCATGTTTACATTACGTCATGCTTGCTCGTATGAGTGCATGTTGGTAGCAGGGTGCGTAGGGAAGGAGGAGGTAGGAGGGGGTTGATGAAAAAAAAAAGAACTCACAAGAAAACACACAGAGAGAAAAAGAGGGCGCCTTGTATACGTTTACCCCCTCCGTTAATAGCACACGTATCGTATAAACGAGAGTGAACCGCTCCTATACCCCGGTCGTCGTGCTTACATAGTGTTGACGTCTCTAATGCACGCGTGATGAGCTTTCGATGGGATTTCATTTAGCGCCGGGGTCATTTGGGGTGCGCTTCTGAGAAAAGGGACATACCGAGAGAGATGGAGAGAGAGAGAGAGAGAGAGAGAGAAAGAGGTGGAGATAAAAAGAGACAGACAGACAGACAGACAAATAGACATACAAACACGTAGGTAACGACTAAGGATTAAAGGACGAGGTAGATGGGTATATATAAATGAGAGATAAATAGATAGATAGATATATAGATAGATAGATAGATAGATAGAAATATAAAAAAGATAAAAAGATAAACAGAAATGTATAGAGATAGATAGATGGATAGGTAGAAATATAAAAAATAAATAGATGAATGTATGTGAAGGTAGATAGATATATTGACAGAGAGAGATAGATAGACATATATTATAAAAGATAAATAGATAAATAATATGTATAGATAAATAGATAGATAGATAGACAGAGAAATAAAGAGAGAAAAAAGAGATAGAAAGTGAGATAGAAAGAGTGAGAGGGAGAGATGAAGACGGAGAGGGAGAGAGAGAGTGTATGAGATCTACTTCCTAACATTATTTGCTCTCTCTGAGTCAAGGCGAATCGGGAATTGGTCTACCACGCATTGCCGACTGTGCCGCCACGACCAGCAAGGCTTGTTTCAAAGACAGCTTGTTCATCCAGATAGTCCATGTCTCAGCCAGTCGCAGCTGCTTAATATGTGTTACGACCAAAATCACGCTGAGAATGATCGCACAAAAGAAACAATCAACTAATGTTCAGGCGGTTTATTAACAGTGATGTTGTGGGTACAGACTCATAATCGGTTTTCACATCAGTACAACAATGATCAATAAAACAATCATAAATCTGTAATGGAATCACTTACATGCATTACAGCCAAATATGTTACATCACATAGTCCGTGTAATTCCCTTGAAGGGTCCAGATACGATGTTCGATGTACAGATGAATGATCCGCGATGCACCGATGAATGATACCTCAGACGTAAATCCAGAGGCGCAGGTTGTGATAATCCTCGGTATTAATCCGGGGTAAAAATCCAGGATATACGTCCACAGCGAAACGTGCAGAATCCACAGGAAACGGGCAGAATCCAAATGTTATGACGACCACGTCCAGTTGATGCGTTGAATGATGATTCACTTTATAATGTCCAGCAAGGAATCCAGCCCGTCACAGCTTTGCCGTAATAATGTCCGTTGACACTAAAATATGGAGCCTATCTCCAATGTAGGCAAATTAATTCTCTGCAGGCAAAATGTCTCCCAGGCCTTATCTCCACAAACACAGTTTGTATAGCAGGTCAGCAGGTAACACAGGATTGACTATAACAAGTCGCTTCAGAGCCAGAAGTGACGTAACTCTCAGAGCAGAGGTGTTGGGTACTCTGCCTACCTCAAAATTTCTCCTGCTTATATACTATCCATTCACCCCTTTCTAGTACATTCTATAATTTTCTCCAACCTAGGGCTGCATACCTGAACATACTAGCAAGTCCAAGTTCCAGGAATCCTGGATGACTCACTGCCTAATATGTGCATAACATCATTGCCAAAATTAACTACCAATCACATTGGGCTACAAGGGCAGTGCCTCACTCAGCCAGCATTTCCTAGAATTTTCTGGAATGGGTTAAATCATTCTAGATTGAGTGAGCTATAATGTATTTCCTGTCACATGCATGCATGTACTGTAGCTACATTTTATACCACGTAGAAAATTCTCCACTGATCTGGTCAGCCTGTATGTACTATATCTGTATCATATAGAATGTTCTCCATTAATCTGGTCAACTTGTGTACATACACATTAAAACAACCATGCATACAGCCTCGATACATGTACATAACTACTAGTATGTACATTTGTGACATATGAAAATTGCAAACGGTGCGATTTCATGAATATTTTCAGAAAATTGATAACTAGTCCTTCCATCTTTTTATTCGATATGAACACAGAAACCTCTGTGATATATAATTTTTATCACATGATTTCTTCTCATTGTTGGCAAGCTGCTGTAAGTCATGGACATCAAAGAGCCGGGGATGTTATAGGGCGTAAGGCTTTGGAAAACCATCCCTCACAAATTTTGTGGTCTTCTATTAATTTCTCAATCGTCTGAGCGAGTAATCGTCACCACACACTCATATAATGCAACATCAATTTAAGGCAAGCATGAAACATTAGTGCAAACAAGTCTATGTATATCTCTCTAGTATGTCTATCACGTCTATGTATCAATGTTATTACTGTATTCTGTGTGTATGCGTTCCACGTGCGTACCGATGTGTCTTTGTATGGATACAAACACATTTCAAGAAATGGACGATAAGATCGAATTGAACTGAATTGAATTGAATTGAATTGAATGGAATTGAATTGAATTGAATTGAATTGATTTCAATCGAATTGAATTGAATTGAATGGAAATGAATTGAATTGAACTGAATTGAATTGAATTGAATTGAATTGAATTGAATTGAATTGAATTGAATTGAATTGAATTGAATTGAATTAAGAGTTCGGCTTTGGCTATAGTTATACTTTTGGCTATAGTTATACTTCTCCGGTGAAACATTTTCTTGTAATACTGTCTTTCATTTGAACGGTGACTTGGGGAGGGGGGGGGGGATTTTTTACGTTTTTTTTTTTTTTTCAGGCAAGTTATTCCTTATCCCCAGCGGTTTTTTTTTTTCTGAGAATTTAGTTGGGGTCATGCTTGATCAGTAGTCCGTATGTTCCTTCCTCTTTGCCCTATGTTGACGTAAGTCTATTGAGTTTCAAGCTGTTTGTGGTTAACTAACACACACACACACACACACACACACACACAAACACACACAAAGACAATAGCCACAACTGTGTCGATTGTTCCGACGCGTTAGGTCATTCAAGCGCCTGATGATAAATCTGTAGAGCTAGAATTTGCAGTAATTGATCGCCTCCACGTCTTTAGACGAGACTACACATGTACTTCCACGAAAGCACGCAGCTACTGCGAACGCAGTCAGAAATTAATTTAAGGAGGTAGCCAATTTTAATATGCGTCGCCGAGCGCTAAAAGACAAATATCATGTATAAAGGGTTCAATCAACAATACTGCCGTATGCAGCCATTATACGCGATTCATCCAATTTCGTTGGCACGCTCTTTCTATCGCGTTCCTCTCTCTGTCTCTTTCAGCTATTACGTCAACACGCCAATTAGCACGCCTAGCAAAATGAGGCGACTGCCATATCGCCTTACCATAATATTGTTCTCCCCTATTGACTCTGACTCTGATAATTATTTTGCGCTAATTTTTGTTAGGAATAATACTTGACGTGATTTAGTGCGAGATTCCTAGCCTTCACCTTTTAGATGCTGGTACACTAATTTTGTCACGGTATTAATCAATCTTATCTTGAACCCCAGAGGGAGCCCTCCATATAGCATATTCATATCGCTATGAAAATGCATTTGGTAGTAATATCATGCAATATTGTCATGCAGGGGTATGGCTGGCAATTCCGATATCCACAGTGAGTCTCAAGTAACATCTTTTCTCAGCAAACCGAATGACGCAATCTTGTTATCTGCTTGTATTATAGCTAGGCGTTTAACAAACAACACAATTAAAAGGATATTAAGGTATGGCTTTAACGATGCGTCTGCATACTGCACTGACCTCCCAATAATAATCTGCTACATAGTGAGGCTATTTTTATAGAATTCGAGATATCAGTAACCTCCCCGAAATTGCATTTTTTGTACATCCAAGTTAAGAACATTAGTGTATTCTTGACAAGATTACTCCACATGACTATAAAAAAACAGTATTTTGAGACAACATTGTCCTTCAAGTTGAATGTTTAGGACTGCATGTGATAGTTATTTCCGAAACACCATTAAACCCTCAGCATGCGTAACGCACCTTTGGCGCCTCGTGCGCGTATAGTGAGTATCATTTTTTTTTTGGCGATCTTTTTTCAAAATCCCATTTCTACACATTATTCTATAATCGCATTTCTTCGCAACTATCTGTCGCTCAATTTCTGGCACAGAAAACAACAACAACAACAACAACAACAGAAAAAAAAACCAAGCAGTTATAAAACGAAAAAAAAAAACCAACAAACCAACAAACAAACCTGGAAATCGTTCCTTCGATTGCGCTTGAAATATCGTTCGATCGTTTGGTATTGTTTTAATCCTTTCTTTCCAGAATACTGCCAAAAAGAGATTAATACGAGTAAGCCCCATTTTTTTCTCTCTCTTCTTTCGTTCTTTAAAACAACAACAACAACAACGAGTGGTTCAACGTCACGTGATCATGTTTATCAAAACGCAGACTTCTATTTTTTGACTAACCCATATAATAATGAGACAGCCATGCCAGTATTACAAGACATCAAGTACATGGATAAATTGTGTCTTCGCGATAAGCTCTAGATAACTCCGCTTCCCTAACTTCTGTTACTATCTTGCAAAGATATGAAATCATTCCGTTGCCATGGGAACCGACAAATCACAGTTGCCATCTCTCGTGTCGTCAGCCATTTTGACATCCCTGCAGATATTTATGACGTACTCGTCTGACGTACGCTGGATGATGTGCAAACACATTTCTGTTTAGTCTCTTAATTCTTCTGCGGTATCTGGCTTAGTGGATTAACAACTGTCGCAATCACAACTGCAACAAAGTATTGCAGCGGACACGTCAGTTGCAAATCAGATGAGAGAGAGAGAGAGGGGGGGGGGGAGACGTATCCCCGCAATGTCGCCGGCGAACAAATTAATTTTTCGTCCTTGAGCAATTTCTGCCGTACGTATCAAGACGGGTTGCTTTCGCAAAACGCGGCAACATGTGTGTTTGTCATTCGTAGCAAATCGGCGCGTAATTACCCAAGACGTACGCATGCCTCGGCCTATTAGCATAGATGTCGCGTATTGTGCGGTAATTATGCCATGTGTTGTTTCACTGCACCTCCACAATGCATCGGGTGTGTGCCTGTGTGTGTGTGTGGCAGCAGAGCATGATTTCCAAATGGAGTTGCAGGAATCTGTGGCTGGGGGGTGGGGGGGGGGGAGGGTTAGGAAGGGAGGGAGGGGCTTCTCCGTGTCATATCGGAGTTTGCGGATACAGTACGACCCCGCCCTGGGGAAAGAGGTCGGTAGATCATTATGGGTTTAATTCTAGGCAATGTGTATAATAAATAACTCCCGTTTGAAATTCTGAACTGTTTGGCTTTGTATGTTCCTTCATAGGTTTACTCCAGTAGCAATTACATTGGGAAGTGTATTCACACAATCTTATCAAAATCGTGAGCAATCACAAAAAATAAACTGGAACTGAGATATTTTAATATCTACACAGAATTTTATCCATAACACACACACACACACACACTCTCTCTCTCTCTCTCTCTCTCTCTCTCTCTCTATATATATATATATATATATATATATATATACATACATATATAATTATATAAATTATAGTATGTGTTTGGTTTTTATGATAGCATTTAAGATAACGATATAACTGCCAAAAATCACCTAGCGTAATAATGGATGCTTTTGTACATTGTTATATGTACATTTTTTTTCCTGCAGTTTTGCGTAAATTTTGTGTGTTCCACTGTGGATTTTTATTTCAAGCTGATGTGATCCTGATATAATTTTCTCCAGTGTGCATTCATTTATAGGCCAAAATGTTTTCTAGGAGTTCTGAGGGACAGAAACGCTGGGATGATACATGTTTGCAGTACTAAAATAAGGGCATTTCTGAGAAAGGGTCATAATGTTGTGACGTAACTTTTCATAGAAACGTCCGGAGAAGTTCCGATACGGCTGATTGTATAATACGTATCGGATTATGATTTTATCTTTCCTGTGTAATATCCGCTGAGAAAAGACATACCAAGTCAATTTTCTCCAGTCCCCTGTAGAAATATTTCAGTACGTAAAGATGATAAAGACTGGTTGAGATATTCATCATCACGTCTTCTTCCCATTCCTCCTCCTCCTAATCCTCATCGTCTTCCTGCTTTTTTCTCGTTGTCGTCATTGTCAAAAACTAGTAGTAGTAGTAGTAGTTGTTGTTCTCCTTCTTCATCATCATCATCATCATCATCATCATCATCGTCGGCGTCGTCGTCCTCGTGTTCTTCTATTGTGTTTGTGTTTAGAATATTATCAATTGATTCATACATTTTTTCTATGATTTCTGATTCTATATTTCATCAACTTCGCGGGAAAAGGGAGGAGGTAATACTGTTCACTTCTAAAGTCTTGCCAAAGGGTGGTCAAATCCATGGAGCAAACTCCTTCCGCTCTCGGAGATTTGATTTCTTCTTCTTCTTCTTTTTTTCTCCTCAAATCAAGCTTACAGGTGTGGAGAGAAGGAGGGATAATCTCAGAACCTTGACGTCGTATTACCTGGGAAAACGGAAACATATTGCGGATTCTCTCGGACATTAGATCAGTCAGCACGCACGGACCTGGCCTTAATGCGGTCAAGGCTGACCCAAGCTGTCATTTCACCTGTAACGTATAGCGAGTTTGATTTGCAAAACGAGTTAACTCCATAATTGTTGATTTGAGATATTTGCGACTGAAGCTGCAAAACATAGGAAAGGGAAATAAGTAAAAGGAAAAATAGAAAGAACACATGAGATGTTTTTAATCATGATTTTAAGAACACTTCTTTTTTTTTTTTGTAACAAGTGAGGTATCACCGAAAAGTTTTATTTAGCTCTATACCTGATATCTGATGATGGACTTACTTTGAAATGTCTGAAAATGACACTCAAGCCGTTATGTGATGAAACTCTTCATATACTTCTTGAACTTATCGTGACCTTCTATCTTCTTTGTTTTTGTTGTTGTTGTATTGCTTGCTCCTCTTCCACCTCCTGTTTCTTTGGTCTCCTTCATCTTCCACTTAGTATTCATCTTCTCCAACATCCTCTCCAACGTCATCTTCTTCTGTTTCTATTTTGTTCATCTTCTCTTGCTCCATCGGCCTTTTGTTTTCTTCTTTTCCTTCGTCTTCTTTCTCTTCTTCTCCCTGTCCTCCCCATCCCTTTTCATCTTCTTCTCTATATTCTCTTTCACTTTCCTTTTCCCTTTTATCCTTCTTCTCATCCTTTGCTCCTTCTCCTTTTACTCTCCTGTCCCTTCTCCTTTTACTCTACTGTCCTCCTTCTTTTACCTCTAGAACAGATGTGTCAGACTGGTTTCCGTCGACTTGATAAACTTGATGATAAACTTGATGAAATAGGCATTTTGGAATGCTGCTGTATGGCCTTAGTATTTCCACGGCAGAGTTAGCATGCCTATAGATACAGTTCTTTGCAAAACCAGCAAGGTGTCTCGCGAGTTGCGAGAATTGAGGTGAAACGGTGAGAAGTTTTGCGTGTGTGGCCATGGAAGGCAAAGTGGTTTCAAAATGGCTACCTCACTGGAGACTTTCCACATACTACCCACTCTATACACTTAATGAGTGATTTTCTCATGTTATTCAGTCTGATTCGCTGCTTTTGGTTTGGTTTTGTTCTGTTCCATTTTCGTTTTTTTTTTCATGGATCAGTAGCATCAATAATCCTACATTGCTATAACATTAAAGTCTCTAAGGGACAATATGAATTTCTCCCTAAAACCAAGAGAAAAAAAAAGCGGTCACAATATTTCACTCTGCTTCCTAATAAACAATACGTCTCCATGCCCTTCTCCCCCCCCCCCCCTCCCCGCGAAAATGAGAACACGGAAAGAAAGCAAGAAAGCACAGGAAAACCGCAGACAAGGATGACTTGTCTGATGTGTACGACACAAAGCTGGCCTGATTAAACATGGCTCCTCTGAACTCAGAAAGGGCGGGAAGAGACTTCGTGTTTTCAGAACTTCGACATCCACGTCATCAGAAGACCTTGAGAGAGAAGTCGGTCGCTCTCCTTGGACTCTGAGCGAACTCGAAATAAAACGGAAGGTCGATGCATGCGAGGAACGGCAAGTTTTAGACGCCCCCCCCCCCCCCTTGAGTAAAACAAAAAACCCATGTCAATCGTTACATTCTGAAACAATGAGGCGAGCCAACTATAAATACACATATAATGCACACACACCTGCCATTTATCTGTATACGCACACATAAACCAATTATATCATCCAGTCCCTTCTGTTTTGTATATTCCTACATTTGCAACGGAAAAGGATGTAGTATTTTGCCTTACCTATAGCAAAGTGTTGTCCCAATTTATAAGTCATTCTTTCTGGTCTTTATATTCAGTGGTACTCTCTGCTTGTGAATTGGCTTTTTTTAATCATACCTTCTTTTTTTTTTTTCAAGAGAAATCTACAGCTGCAGTTCAAACAAACTGATGAAAAGAGCAATCTTATTGAACAACTACATCCATGGAAGTTTCAGTGAAATCGGGCAACGCAGATACTCAAGGAATTATCAAGGTTGTCACAAAGAATGATATAAAAAGACAGAAGCAACGACGAAACAAAACAAGACACCCAGTGTATCGATTAAGGGGATCAAAAGCCATGGTTTGAGTAAACTTTGATGAAAGAGTAAACTTGCACAAGCACAGCAACGAAAATGTCAGTAAAATCGGATAACACAGATACGGAATTATGAAGTTTCAAAAAAAAAATCATAGCAACAACAAAACAAAGTAAAACAAAGCAACCATTTTCACTCTATCAATTTCTGTCTTTCGTCGATGTCGAGTAAGTTGGGAAACAATACTGACTATTTTTCTTTAAATGCCAGAGATCGGCATTATTAGAGAACGATATCATCTTCCCAATGCGAGACGTAATCATTATGATGTTCTTAATATTAGAATCCTTGTCACGTGACAAGCCTTCCAAGCCTTCATTAGTGAATGCGTGGATATATAACCATGTTGTAGAACATGAAGGATGAACGAGCCAATGATGGAGTATGGGATTCGAACACGGGATCTCCCCTTTGCGAGTCTCGAGGTCTAGCTGCTGTGCCACAAACTCCAGAGGTAAACATCGGTATGATTATGATTACTCTAAACTCGACATCGCCAGATCTGCTCAATTGAAGGATTGCAGCCTCATGATGAGGATGAAAACAGAGGTATGAACACCAGCTCACGGAAGATGGCAGACGTTTTCACTCTTCATGAAGACGATTCATACTAGAAGTGAGTTAATCAGTATTATAGCTTTCCGGTCTTCACCTTCGATATATCAAGCTCGCACAAGTTGAACACAGGATTAAGTGTTCTATACATTTTGAGAGGAGCCTACACTCCTGTGCCACTGAAATGACGATGCGAAGAATTCAAATTCGTTCGATTGCTGTACGAAATTACATCCTAATCCCGTGGTACGACATTATGCCCAGGGATGGGGAGGAGTCACGTCCATTGTAATACAGGCCACGACGTTGTGTTTTCCAAGCTCATGTCTTGTCGTTTCAAATCACCATCTTCCATCCTTCTGTCACATTCTCCCCATAATGACGCGATCACTTGACATGAAATTTGCTAGGTCAAGATGAAAAGGTCGCCGCATCCCCAGTCACGAAAGGCTCGTATGCATCCAGGGACCAGAGGAGATGGTGCATATGATGTATAGTTTCGAGATCATGAATGCCGCGGAATTTTGCCCCCTGTCCCTAGACAAGTGGATAAGATGAACCCCTCCCTCCCCCTCCCCTCATCCATCGTATCGCCTCGGAGAGCGTTTCGCGACGAGCGAACGAAAAGACGGCAGAAAGGCAGTGTTTTTCACCATGAATAAGTTGAGGTGTGACGACTGGGGGGCAATAAGCCGTGAAAAATTAACTCAATCCGATCGGGGACTCCCGCGAACGCCCCCAGCATAGATTGACGTCACTCACATTTCAAAGACACACGGTCTCTCCTCTCAGGATTCACACCATGTGCATGCATTGTTATATCTTTTTTCCCCTCAACCTCCATATTTTTTTCTCTAAAGAGATAATACCAAGCGACATTGCACGACGTGACTATTATGGCGGGCCGTTGTCACATCAAGGGGTGTGTAATCCACTGTGATGACCCCCTTGTGCGCGAGCTCACTTGTGCGCGCACAATGGCGCACGCCCGGTGAGCTCACGACCGACCAATCATCGGCGGAATGGATAAAAAGGTATTATAGGGCGCAGGTGAGTGTAGGTATGAACCTGAATGACTTAATGACAAAAGGATGATAAAAGATGCATTGTAATATAATTCACTTCGCTGATACAGCCTCGGGGAAAAGAGGCGCGATGCCATTAATCAGTTTGAGATCATCAGAGGACATACTATTGTGTTATGATGTACAGTCTGAAAAAAGAAGATTGAAGTATTCAATTTGTAATATACTTTTTCCCATGAGAATTACATGATAAAAGAATGTCGAGAGGAGAGGTTTCTGGAGAGTTTCGTCTAATAAGAAGGTGACAAACCAAACCTATAGAGGCATATACCTGTTAGCGTATCGGTAAAGTTCTGTGCATAATTATCAACTCTCGCTCGTTGCGTCACGCTTGGACCACGTGTAACTATCAATCAAATCACGCGCTTGCTTTTAAAAGTTAACGTGAAATCGACCGCTAGAGCGATTTTCATACGCGATGATTTTTTTTCTTTCTTTTAGCAACACAGTTCTCTGTATAATATGGCAGTCCATGAATTGATACTTTCCTCACGTATTCCAACGGTAACTCGTACTCACTGCTCAGCGTTCACCGTCTATTGTGAGAGAGAAATAGTGTATAGAACAATAGAATGTCAAATTATGCAACTTGTGTTCAACCCTTGTTTCCAATCATGTACATTTACACGCAAATCAATTCATTCTTCTTCCAATGAGTCTACTGAGAGTTATCCAACAATCTGGCTCCTCTCTGGTCATAGTGGAAAAGAATTAATATATGAATAAATAAATACACGAATAAATAAATGAATGAATGAATGAATAAATAGATAAATAAATAAATAAAGAAAGAAAGAAAGAAAGAAAGAAGCAAACAAACAAACAAATAAACATACATACATACAGACAGACAGACAAACAAACAACAAATAATACAAGAATGAAATAACTTACTCCATTGCATGATTAGAATTAAACAGTAAAGGAGGAGGGTGGATTCGGAATGACTCGCGCTAATGAGGCTCAACATTATCCGAACCGGAGGAAAAATTATGAAACGTGGACATTGCTGTATTTTATCGTTGCACAGTAATGCCCAGTAAATATCGTCTGCGTAATAACAGTCACGTGACATTGCGTGAAGGGCAAGGTCAGACTGCAGCGAGACGAGTAAGAGAAATGGATAGAAAAAAAAAAGATATATATCAACAGATATGTAACATACGACTATAAAACAGACACGCAGACAAACCGATAAATCGGTAAATATAGATAGTCGGACAAATAAGCAGGACACATTGTATTAAAGCTTTACTCACATCTATGTACATTCTCTAGTAAATACATGCATATAGTGTATATATATATATATATATATATATATATATATACGTGTGTGTGTGCGTGTATCATTCATACATACATGTATACATACACAAATACAAGCACATATAATTATGTGTACATACAAATTACACTTACACCATTCATATGTACATAATATACTGTACATAATCATATATATATATATATGTATACATATATATAAATATAATCAATAAAAATAGTTTTTTTTTTTTTTTACATTGTGTACAAACTTAAGAGAGACAGTTGTGTGATAATTGCATCTATATCACAGGTACGTTGCAAAGTTGATATAAGTACGTCCAGTATTACAATATCTGTGAAAATCAAAATGAAACTGTGATGTAATTTCAAAACTTTCTTCTTTAATGGCTAATTTTTTAATTAAACAAAAATCGTGATACATTATTGTTGTCTGACATTATCTTGATATTTTTCGTACGATCTGTATATCTCATAATTGCTTACACAAAGCGGGGGATTTGACGTCATCTCCTAAAAAAATACCAGATCACGAAGGCAACCCTGTTATACCCCCGTCACACCAAGGAGGTACTAGGCTCGCCTAGTACCTCCTTGGTCACACTAGAGGCGGAATGAGCCGAAACGCAGTTGGAATGAAAATTCTTCCTGCATTCCTGCGTATTCGAAGTGCATTCTAAAAATTCTGACGACATTCTGAGTGCGTTCCAAACATTCGGGCCCATTCTTGTGGTCAGCCCGAATGTTTTACCCATGCTTAAAACATTCGAGGAGCATTCGAAGTGGAGAAATGTAGATCGTGCATTCGAAGGGTATTCTAATTGGACTCTGATTGCATTCTAAATATTCCTACGGCATTCTATGTATTCCTATGGCATTCTAACAGAATTTGAAACAATCTGACCTCATTTGAGGGAGAATCGGAACCGTGCTGCACGTCAAATTCTGCCAAAATATCTCAAATGCTGAAATTCTCATAAAATTACCCACAGTTAGTTAGATTATAGTCTGCGTCGAGAGTAAAATTATTAAATCCTTTCTGGGCCAGGGACTTTGGAGAGTGTAGGACCTACAACTCTATGAGGTTTGTTTGTTTGTTTGTTTGTTTGTTTTTTGTAATCGGCACTCAGAGCAGAAAACTAGAGAATTCATTCATTCATTCATTCATTCATTCATTCATTCATTCATTCATTCCCTCACTCACTCATATTTCTACTTCCAGCAGAAAAAAGTTTGAGTACTTACAGAAGATGAATGCATGAATTATTTCACAATGTATAATAAAAGAAATGTATAAGCTCGCAAAATATTGAAAATATACGGAAACGCTGCTTGGAAATGGGGAGGAATGCAAAAAAGCAATGCTTGTAGGGTGCATTCCCACCACAACTAATACAACAAGTCACATTATTGATACAGGGTCTGTTATTCATAAACAGCGGAATTACGGAACTAAATAAGACATTAAAAGCCTAACTAATCGGAAACAAATACCCTGGACAAATCCCTACACTAAGTCGCTGCCATGCAGGATAAGAGAGGGAAGAAATAAAGGGAGAGAAAGTTACAGAAACTAATCACGTGATGTGAATGTAAAAAAAAAAGGCAGAGGACTATAATAACACGAGAATTAATGGATGGTTGGAGCCGCTTAGCAATAAATTGCTCGATTTAAAGAGAATATAAAGTTTGATGTTACGGTTCTTTTGCAACCATCAAAGGATCAGCACAATTTTACGATTTCACCATGTAAATATATACAAATCGTTAATTTGGTGATGAGACTCGGATATATTTTTGTAAACAATAAAAATGATTCTTCTAATTAATTTTGAAAGAACTTAGACTTGGGGACGCTTCTAAACCATCAAAAAGATTAGTCTAATATTTAGGCCCAACAAATAATGTAAACATAAATTGTGTGAAAACAGTCCTAGTTAATACCAAATAAAATCTATTAGATTGGCGAGATGGGCATTTATGGGAGGAGCAGTTTCTCGCAAACATGCCAGTGAAAATGGGAGGAAATGAATTATTACTGAGTTTGTACATAAATTGGAAAAGATGAATGAAATAAAAATTAGTTATCTTGTCTGTGTTACTAAAATTTGTTTCATGTCGAGCTGTTCCTTTTTCCTGCACGTGTTTGGATGCTTCATTTCAAGATCTTTACTTCACTAGCCTTTGTTCCATAAAAAGAGGAATTCCACTTCGGTTAGAAGTTAGCCTGATAAGGTAGAGTAAAATATCATACCTGTAAAACAGTAAACATTATTGATCAAAGTCGGATAAAAATTAGGGAAGTTATAAAATTGGGAAGTTTCACTAGTTTCTACAGAGAAGTTTAGTTGAATTTACCAATGAGTGCATGATGATGTCATCACCTCACAATTTTCAATTGATCGTGTACCAACAAAAAAGAAGAAAATTCCATGTTTCTGTGAAAAAGAGGTTATTCCTAGTTGAATAGCTTCATATTAATCATGAGTTAGGTATATCAGGAGTTGAGACTAGGGAGTAATTGAGGTTTTGAGTAAAAAAAAAAAAAACGGTTAAACGGGAAATTTCAAAATTTTATGTACAAGTATATGACAAGTTTTGAGGGGATGACATTATCACTTCACTTTCAATTTGTATATTCATATTGACTGTTCAAAAACTGTTTCCTCAAAAATTAGAGGAATGTAAAGATATCATAAACTTCCATTTTCGTATCTGATTTTGATTAGATTTTCATTGTTATGCTAAGAAAATTTTACTCCTTCTTTTCAGACTAACTTTTAACTGCATAACTTTTAAGGTCTCTCTGCATTTTGAAACTTGTTTCCTGTTTGTTTCTTGTCTTACTCCCTTTTAGGCTGACCAAATTCAGCTTGAAAACGCGCTTGATATTCCAAATAATAAAAGCAACAAATTATAATCTTGCATTTATTTTGTCTATTTTTGTTTGACATAGATCTATGAAAACAGTCAATATTATTGTTTCTATTGTGGTATTTCTTTAAAACATACAACTTGTGTTTAGCAAGTGCAAAGTTGTTACATTTTTTTTTTAAAATCTTTGTTTGAACCTGTAAACTAATGAGATGAAATACAAAGTCGGCGTAATGGCGCCGATCAGGACTGCACGGCGCCAATCAGACGCAGACAATCAAGCAATCAAATCAATCAATCAATCAATCCATCAAACTGTGTGAAAGTACGACAATTTTATGATCGTTATCCCTTTCCCCTGATATGACCCACAAAATTCGTGTGTGACTGTCAACACCGCATCAGTGTTTATGAAGACGGCGCAAACCCCCTATCTAGATTTTATTGTCATGAACAGACTCATTACACGTGTTGTCTACAAAACGTGACTTTCGGAAGTGAAGAGAAAATTCATAAAGCTTAACTCTTCAATAACATTGTAGTGTATATCGTGACACATTAATAAGAATTCGTGTTGTTTGTTTCAGTTTATTGAGCGAAGGAAAACATTGAGCGGAATATGGTACATATCCATTATATGAATTGGCAGATATATAGTTGTTCATCAGATTTCGTGAGAATCATGTATTTCATAACGAACTGTAGGAAATTAGGTTCGTGTCATCAATGTTTATCCATGTCACTTGTGAGGTGTACGTGCCCTGTATACTTTTGATTCCTGGTATTAAAGAGACGACAGATTGTTGCAACTTTTTTTTTTCTTTCTTTCGTTGTGATGGTGTAAGCAACTGATGGCGAAATGAAGATGTGAACAAGCCCCCTGCAACGTTTTACGAGTATGATCATATCGATTTGATTGTGCCCAAGGAGTATGAACAGAATGGTACTATGGCTAGGAGCCGAAACAATCCTGAACATGATTTTCTGTGCCACTGCTACGTTAGATGCTTTTTCTTTCTCTCTCTCTCTTTCGAAATAGTCTTTTAAGTCACCAAGATAAAGAAATATATATATATATATATATATATATATATATATATATATATATATATATATATATATAGTTGAGACAATGTAGATAACAGAAGATGTCGCATGAAACCGGCAGAGTTGTGAAGCTTTCGACCGTGGTCGAAAGCCACAAGACATCCAGGCAACTCAAACATCTGCTTAGCAGGTAATTATTTTATTTAGTTTATTTACGATATATGTTTGATAATTTTTATTGTATGATATGTTGTATGCTACATATACTCACTATACACTTATTTACAGTTACACATTGTTGAATGTGTTGCAAAGTGCCAAAAAATATTGCCAAGTATGCCATGTAACTATTAACTCATGCTCAACTTATATTTGATATATTGTGTTTATGACTCCAGAATTGCTATTCTCAAAAACATATAATTCGTTTCACAAACAGATATTAAAGCTGAGGAAGACCACGGTCGAAAGCTTCACAACTCTGCCGGTTTCATGCGACATCTTCTGTTATCTACATTGTCTCAACTATAATTTCATTTAAGATGACAGAGGCGTACGGTAGGAATATCAGCATCATCACACTATATACATATATATATAATTATATATATATATATATATATATATATATATATATATATATATATATATATATACATACATATATATATATATATATATGTATATAATCACACACGTTATAAGTTCTAAGAGCTAAAACAATTGATTGATTGATCGATCGATTATTTGATTTGAATTAATTTCCACTTTGTGTTCACAAAAACAAAGAAACAAACAAAACTTACAATGATTGTTAATTTTTCTTATTACTGTTTTTTTTTAGTAGAAAAATAATCGAAACTTATATATTCTAATAAATAGGGTCTACATTTGCAACAAAATAATGGTAAGTATTAAGCGTATCCGGGCAATTACCCCCAGAGGGCAATTACCCCCCGGCTAGATACTGGTTAGTGGTAAGGTTAGAGTTAAGATTAGGGTTAGGGTTAGGTTTAGTGTGAGGAGTTTGGGTTATGGTTAGGATTAGTTTCAGGATTAGGATTAGGGACAGAGGAAGGGTCCGGGGTAATTGCCCAGGGGGTAATTGCCCTAGACCCGTATTAAGTAGTAGCGGTAATCAAAAGCACAGCTTGCCTAATCACTAAAATTAAATCATATCATATTGAGTCAAATAAACACATATCACTAACAGAGTATCAGAATGGCATAGGGCCTAAAGAACAACAACTAAGCGAGTGTGAGAACAACAAAAAAAGGAAAAAAAAACATAATACAAATGTCACCTTTTGGGAGTTAATCTCACCTCAGACATCATCATACGGGCGGTGAGGGCGGTGAGTTGGCTCAGTCGGTAGCGCGTCTGCCTCACGATCACGCGGCCCGGGTTCGAACCCGAGTCTGGACTGAGCAATGTTGTGTGTAAGCATACCGTCCCCTCTAGCAAGAGGCAAAACACTCTGTCCCTCGGATAGGACATAAAATGGAGGTCCCGTGCATGAGAGAGTCACAGCTCATGCACGTAAAAGATCCCGCTTCATTCATTCATCGCAAAGAGCAGGGTGTCTAACCCGGTGAAGTGGTCCCACCCTACATCCAACTGGACCCCATGGAAGACCAGCTTAGTGTAGCTGAATATGGGCTATCCAGCCATCTTCACAGATGGAAAATGAACAACAACAATACGTTGCTCCACAAGCAAATCATTATTATTATTATTATTATTATTATTATTATTATTATTATTATTATTATTATTATTATTATTATTATTATTATTATTATTATTATTATTATTTCAACCACTCCATTTTGGAACCATAGTCTCTGTACACTGAACTAATGATAAACATAACCCTTTCGTCATTCATGGTGTATTGAAATTAGGATGTGATATTGTGTGCCTTAATGATTAAATGTTTATATGGGGCTGAATTTAAAGACGAAAAAAAAAAATCCTCCCATTGCTGAACTATATTCCTCCTCAGCCGATAACTATAGATTCATACACACGGAAACCTGCTCTACTTTTTTTTTTGACGTAATGAAGCAAGTGCCAAATCGCTAAAATCCGAATTATCAGCTAATTCAGATGAGACTTAAACTACGCTGTAATGTGAGGTGAGAGTTTCATTATTAAACACTCATTTGAAGCCTATCTAAGTACGCTGATCATGTTGCCGATGACAATTTGAATAAAACATTCACTTTGCTAATTGACACGCAGTCTGATCACATGCTCCCTTTTGCCAGAATAAGAAGAGACAACAGTGCTATTCACTCCAGAGGGTTCTAGCTCCACATTCCTTTCATAAGGTCTGTTAGTGTACATTCCGGCGTCGTTCTGTTGTCATCATTCTGCGAAGCACATGGAGACCCGGTACAGTGCACTCCCGCTATAACGAACACGGTTATAACGAAATTCCCGTTACAACGAAGTAAGATTTCAAGCCCTAATATCATCCGCTCTATGTTTTTTATTGTTCAATTGTTCGGCTATAACGAATTTTCGACATAACGAAAGAAAACTGCCGGTCCCGAGAAATTCCTCATAACGGGAGTCGACTGTACATAAAAGTACATCATCTCAGCTCAAAGATGAAAACATTGATGTCATTCTAATGGCTACATCCATGTCATTGTAACGACGACATGACGACGGTCCAACATTTGCTCTGTCTGTAATTCCACCGTCTTCTTGATTACTAATCTAACTCGCAAGGGATATCGCACTGTTGAGTCATACCGCTATTAGGGGCTATGGTCCGTTGTTGATAGCATTTTGTCGACTTGATAGCCGCACTAACGAGAATTATTTATCCCAAGATGTAATTTCTCCCGTGTAGTACTTTTTAGAAAAAAGGTAATGTATTTTTTTCTTGCTCATCTCCCCTGAGTCAGAGAGGTCATAAACGTAGCTGATCATCTCATCAAATTTTTAAAGAGATATTGGCCATCCGTAGCAAAGCGGCAATTTCAATCTCGAACGGAATGCTTTAACATAGAGGAATCATTTTGGTATCGGAATCGCATGTGGTAAAATCAAATGTTTGAGAATGGAAATGGGATAGACTTTGGTAGTGTTAGAATTCAGTCTTCCTCGACTTGGATATAAGTACATACAGTCAACCTCGTCTAAGTTGATCTCGCATATGAATTGTCTACAACGAAGAAAATGTTAAATACCCGGAGTCGAAATATCGCGTGCACTTTGCGAGTTTGACAACTACAAATCATACCGTCCACGAGTCATTCAGCCCATGAGTAATACAGCTAACGAGTTATGCAGTGTCGAGCTCATGGGCTGTATGACTCGTGGGCTGTATGACTCATGGATCTTCATTCAATATCGAACTCGTTTGCTGTGTGACTCGTGGGTGTCGGTCTCGTGTGATAACCCTCGAGAAATCAACATGTGTTAAATCAGTCGAAGGATTTTTCTCTGGTCTCTTTGGATTCGGTTTAGGCGAGGGTGACTGTATGATGGGTACTAATTACACTCATTTTAAAATGACCGGGGATAACACCATAATGCTTGAAACATAATATACTGCGTACTAAGGAGCGTATGACTGGTTTAGAAGCGTCTCTTCAGAATCCGTACACTCAATACATTATCCTATTTTGGGTTCCATGACATTTGCCCCTATACGACAATTATTGTTCCCATGAAATATCTGCACATGTATAAGCCAAACATAGATTTTACACACAAACATTGTGGCCCTAATCCTGATCTTAATTCTCACAGTAAACTAAAACTAAAACCCTATCACAACCCTAACCGAAAGTCCTTTGAGAAACTTAGACTGGCGCGATTGTTGCATGAGCAAATGTTGTGTCATCCCTATATAGACATGAAATTGAACAGAACCAACAAAAAGGCCGGCGGAAGATAGCAGGGGCATCAGATGTTTCCGTTGTTGTAATGACGAAGAAAAGACGGAGTATACGGAAGTTAAAGGGTTGGAGTAGCAAAACAATCGACCAGAATATTACCTCTCAACAGCATTTCAAATATAAACCAATAGGACAGGTGTAAAGCGATGACATCATAGCATTATCTCATTTGCATTAGCACAAGTAGCTGCGAACGATATCAAGGATTCGTGAAAACGAATGGATCTTCAAAATTCAATCACGCCCTTATACTACCAGCGATTTTAATGAAACCTCTTCTTTTTTGTTTGTTTGATTTTACTTTTTAAACATCAATACTATTTCCTCCAACTCAAAATGGCGGCGTCTCATTTGTGATGTAAGTTCACTACACGCTTATTTGTATCATACCATTCGGTCTGCTGTAAGCATGCCATCTAAACTAGACAAATCGAAAATGATAATAGGGTTAGTACTTGTAAAAGATGATCAAAGAAATATACAGAATATATTTCGCCCTGGATATCCCGGCTGGATATTGGTCAATATAACATAATATATAATATATAATATATGATATAAAATATATAATATATAATATATAATATATAATATATAATATATAATATATAATATATAATATATGATATATAATATATAATATATAATATATAATATATAATATATAATATATAATATATAATATATAATATATAATATATAATATATAATATATGATATATAATATATAATATATGATATATAATATATAATATATAATACATAATACATAATACATAATATATAATATATAATATATAATATATAATATATAATATATAATACATAATACATAATATATAATATATGATATATAATATATAGTATATAATATATAATGTATAATGTATAATACATAATATATAATATATTATACATAATATATAATAGATAATAATATATAATATAAAATATAATATATATATGACACTGCAAGCCGCATCTTTGTTAACATTGTTGATTCCCAATTTCATACTCTTCGAGTGACAGCAGTCGACTTGAGGTAATAATCAGAGATTCATTTTGCGGTTGTTTTATTTTTCTTTTGTTTAATACGACTACAACCTATGTAGCATTTAAGCCGAAATTAAGCAACTGGCAAATGTCGAGTGCATCTCAAACTTTGACAGCACCCTGCCCCCTCTCCACCCCCCCCCCCCCCGTCTCAAAATGCAAATGAGACAATATCACTTGATGCAACTCTCCTACACAACATCAAGGGCCACGCATGAGTGCATACAGTATTCTACCTTGTTATTATGTCTTCGCCATCTCAATCGTAATGTAATCGTTCATCTGATCACCATCATTTGACCATTCAATTCAATTCAATTCAATTCAATTCGATTCCATTCCATTCCATTCCTTTCGTGATCAGCATAGTTTGACCATTCAATTCAATTCAATTCCATTCAATTCCATTCCTTTCATGTGATCACGATCATTTGCCCGTTCAATTCAATTCAATTCAATTCAGTTCAATTCAAGTCCATTCAATTCAGTTCAATTCAATTCTATTCAAATCTTATTTTATTTTTCGTCAAGAAAATTTACAGTTCTTTTCCTTTGGTAACAGAAAATACAGTTCCGTAAGCAAAACAATGCAAAATAAAAAGAGTATATATACAATAACTGTAGAACCTTATGATGATTATACATTGTCATGAAAACAGAAGTGATGGAAATGAAATAAACAATACGCATATTGTGAAAAATGGAGGGACCCACTAAAATGACAAAGCTTGTAGAATGTGGGCCCCTCTGGTAAAGAACATCAATAGAAAAATAATTCAATGCACAGAAGAAAAAAAAAAAAAGCCCGGAAGCCCATTGAAAACACAGAGTAACAAACACACACACATACATACACACACGCGAATGAACATAAAGCGAGACTGGGACAACAATGATACTACTAAACGAAAGACTACGAGACAAGACAGAATGGGACAAGACTAACGAAACAGTAAGACAATACAACAGACAAACACGCACAACGGAGACAGCGATCCTTGACAGAAGTATGTCGAAAAAAAAAAATAATGTGACGTGTAAAAGGGACAAGGAAATATAGAGAAAAGAGAAATATAGACGTACCATACCGTGTCTGCCTGTGTCGTGTGTATGTAAGCATGCGTGAAACTCGTTATATTTCACTCATCGTGCGTACAACAGCCATGGTACACTCTTGATACCATGGTATCTCGTAAGCAATCGTTAACTGTGAGGTCTGAAGTTGACATACATTTAATTCTGTATAGGGCCTATTCAGTGTCGGCATGAACACGATGTCATGATAACGTGAACTAAAAAGAAGATTCATAATAGATTATCGAATCACGAGTGTCGGAAGAAATGAAAAAAAAAAAGACGCAATGTGAAATGCAGTAGGCCAATAATAATAATCTTCATTCACTTTCCCACAATGGACATGAACTGAAAAAAAAATCAATTCTTGATATTTTCACTCACTTTCCGCATTTTACATGAACTGAAAAAAAAGTCAGTTCTTGATATGCGATTGTTCTAGAGTTGTAACGAATTACCATGGAAGATTTAGTGAGGTTGAGAGAGTTAAAGTTATTGAATCACTCTCAAAGAATAATTATTTCTATGTTTATGACTTGGATGTACAAACCAAACATGCCAAATCATTGCTGTGTAAGGTGATGAAACCGTTACTCTTTGTGCAATGTTCAATGATCGGATTGCCAAGATTCAGATACCATACTTTTACGTGCTTTTTTAACGCAACTCTCACAGTGCTGGTTGTTTGGTTTATCAATGATATTTGGTATCTTTTTCCACTGGATACAAAGAGCTTTGAGATGTGTCGGCATTGAAGTCAAAATGATATTATGTAGGCCTGCAAACAACCCGGTAGTGAGAGTGTAATTTGCACTTTTTATGAAAGTAAACTGGAGGGCGGAAAGTGCATGTTGTTTCTCTTTCAACGCGAATCCAATTAATCTTCTCTGTTGACTTTGTGAAAAAAAGCTATAATCATATCTTATGAAAAGAGTAGGCATACGTCTTATTTTGGAGTCTGGCAGCGTTGCTGAAACTCGAAGTAAATTTATCGTGAATTAGAGCGTCGTCTGCTCAGCGAAGAAGGCTAAAATGTCGAATCATTACCACCCTCTCGAGGTTGACTTACCCCTTTAATAATAAGTGTTTAACGATTCGTTCACAAGCGAACCTTATCCCCAGGTCCAGTCTGGAAAAAAAAAAAAAACACACACACAACAAAAAGGTAGAAAGCCCAGTAGTTAGCCAGTCACCATCAGCCACTCATAGACCGCCAGGCTTATAAATATTCATGAGTAGGCGGAGGCCAATTGTGCATAAGAAAGGGAGTCGTGAGAAATCGAGTACATTTGACTGGCTTCACCCGTGCGCTGTCAAAATTGAATGACAAGCCGAGGGGGCGGAGCTTGATATACTACGGCTCCTGAGAAGAGGTATATTCACTCTATGTGCGATTACTCAGCTGTGCATGTGTTTGCAACGATACGCATTCTGCGTAAGAACATATCTGGCGCGAATTCAACACTACCAGCCTGTGAGCGTCCCCGTTACAACTTTATCATATCCCCTCTCTAGGCGAGTACTGGAATCTAACATAAGCTCCTTCGTCAGCCCTACTCGCTTCCATCCCCGGAAAGTTCACCGATAGATAGATTGTCTCGGTGTCTTCTTGGTCCATCAAGTACCCAAGCCCCATTCAGCCGCACTCACACTCCCCTTCATTCCTCAGGAGAAACCCATTGGAGATCTCACGCGGCACACACCACGGTTCATTCCTTCCGACGTTCCCCCGGCTAGCCACAACACCATCTGGGTATCGTTCCCTACCTGAGAGACGGCCGCAGCACACGCCTTCACCCTATCGGAATACGCAGCGAACACTACTTAGAGGAGCTGTACCGTCGTCATCGTGTGCGTCTGTGGATATATAACCCTCATCGTCATCGACATCCTTGTCCATTTCGTCTGTAACCGTGTTCTAAGACCGTGATCCCCCTTGTGACAACCAGCAGAAGCCACTATGCAGGGCCAAAAGGATACCACGTTCACCAAGATCTTCGTCGGCGGCTTGCCGTACCACACGACCGACAAAAGCCTTCGGGAGCATTTCGAACAATACGGCACCATCGAGGAGGCTGTGGTAATAACGGACAGGACAACGGGGAAGAGCAAGGGCTATGGCTTTGTAAGTTTACAAAATGTTACCTCTATTTTTGCCTGCACGCTGCTCTCTGAATAATACTATCATTGTCTCTTGTCACCCTAGCTATGCGTCACGTATTGTTACTCTGTCGGGTTAGTATACAATGTCAGTTCCATGTCGGCATCCGCAGGGCTAGGAGCGCGTGTAAGATATTATGATACCGCAAGGACGATATTGGCCAAATTAAGTTAATTGGCGTATGACAACTGCAATATCGGAATCCCGCACAACTTTATTACCATTGCGCGCCGTTACACAAATACAATTGTACCGGTATCCACATGCCTGAAGCTCCGACACATTGTGATAAAAATAATCTGTGGAGGTGGACAAGATGTTCATTGAATTACATGCCAATAATCTCATGTCATGGGTGTACTCACGTTACTTCTGCGATCAAAGCAAGAAAGCATTTTATTATCATACAGATAGGGAGATAGATAAATGACTAGGTAGGCCTATGTGCATATATTATCTCGAGCTCAATCACGTATGTATGCAGTACTTTTGTGCAAGCCCAAGTAAACATCTAGCTCTTAATCACATTCGAAATGGTAATCATAATGAATTTTAGTAATAGCACCGGTAATAATATAATCGCAGTATAGACGAAAATGATTATGAAAACTGGTATGACATCGTAGTAAAAAACACACACACACACACACACACACACAATAGCTATGGCAATCATGTTCCAATTTTGTCACTGTACCAAATTTTTGTGATTCTCTCACAATATTTATATTTTGAAGAGATCGAGTTAGGTAACCGTGTAATTAACCGAGCGAGCTCGTGATAGCTTTGAGACTGAATGGGCATTATCTGGTAATTACGGGGGGCACACTCAAAACGTGCAGTATATCCGCAACACCCGCCATTTACCACATCGCCCCTGCTTTTTATCTACTCACTGAACTATGAAGAGGGAGACCTGGACTATTTGAGGAGAAAAAAAAAGTGGAGGACTGAAAGAAAAACACCCTTCTATCGGGCAGAAATACATAAAAATGTCAGCAAGCCAGTTGCGTCGATCCCTTGCAGAGAAAAGCAAATGTTTCTGTCTCCTACTTTTTTTCCCTCTCTCGCTCCCTCCCTCTCATGCTACAAGCCCGCTAATTCTCCTTCTCGTCACACATTGATGTATATGCCTACCTTTGATCCCACACGCTGGGATGGTATTGACATATAGGCAGGTGCGACAAGTTCGGGGGATTTTTTTCTTTATCTCTGCCGAATAAATACTCTGAAAATGTTACGCATGTCTCGCACCTATGATCCATATCTGAAGGCAGTCAGGAGTAAAACGGCTATAGGGACCAGAAAAAAAAATAGACGTCGCTAGAGACGTTGCTTTTGAATGCTGCACGAAGAAACGAGGACATGTACATTCAGAGAAGACGGGGTAGAGCTACGAAGCCATCCAACACAGCGCCGCGCGAGAGTTCTGGCGATCTCGTGAGCGACCAGTCGCCCGTGCAATACCGTTCATAGACACGCAAACACACACAACACACACACACATACACATACACGCATTCTAGCACACTAAACAAACGTGCCTCTTTTTTCCCTCTCCCCCTATGTACATTTCAGCGTCGTTAGTAACAATTGTTGCTGTCGATTAAAGGTTGCCACTCGCCCCACGTGAAAAGGGTAGGTTGCCGCTTGGCTAGGTAGGAACGACCCTCGCGTAGCTCGAGAGCTCTACCTATTATTGTAGAATTAGAGGAAGAACCTGTACACAAAATCTTGTGTCGATGCCAAAACAACGGTGGTACCGCGCAGTTGGCAAAAGCCACACATCAACGATTGTCAATGAGAAATCACAACAGTGAAATTATCAAACCAGGTGTTCGGCAAACTCCACAATTCCAACCGAATTTAAGCAAACGTAGAAAAGTTGCACAACAAGACTCAAGTTGATTACGTATTATTATGTATTCGCTTAATTGGAGCACAACGAAAATATATCATGTTATTATTAGTTTTTTTTTTTTTTGTAGAGCGAGGATTTTTCTGAGAAATACAATATCTTGAAGGAGAGTATTTCATACACTAACAAAATGTAATTAGAAAACTCGCAACCAAGCAAAAATTTCTACTCACGGAGGCCTGCTAGCATAAAACAACAAATTCATAATTTGTCAATATCGTGCAAGTATCTACACTGTACATGTATGTCACTTGATAACATGAGTGGATTGAAGAGAAATATTTTTGAGGGGATATTGAATTGAAATTGAAAACAAAAATGATTGGAAGGGGGCGTCTTTAACTGGTCCAGTCGCTGCGACGTGACGAAATAAACGGGAGACGCGCAGCTCGACTCCTGTTTGCGGAAGATACGCCGTGTCAACAGCGCAGGACGTGTTTTTCCAAGTATTACGAACACATACACATGTGATTCTTGTCGAGTCGTGGATAACATGGCGCGAGAGATAGAGATCGAGAGGGAGCCGGGGGGAATGTAAGCCGGTCGGTCCCCAGCCGAGACATCATGACAGGGGCAAAGACATATTTCACCTCTCCTGCGCCGAGACCTGCAAACGACTTGGTTAGCTCAAAGTGTTCTGGCCATTCCATCGTTCTTTTTTGAGGCTTGAGAGCTTTAAAGCATCCAAATTCAACTTTTGTGTATCCATCTTTAAAGGAAACCGAAACCCAAAGAGAAAAATACTAATGTGGATTTAGTGAAAGCAGCAACGTTAATAAAGGACATCAGTGAAAGTTTGAGGAAATTTGGACAATCGATGCAAACGTTATGAGTTTTTAAAGTTTTAGTGTTGAAACCACTGGATAGGGAGACTACTTGAGTTTATGACATCATGTGTGGACAACAATATAAAGAAAATTCAACATGCTTTCACTTTTCTAGCGTAATGAAAGAGCACTTCACTAATTGCTTTCAGAAAGCAAGGGGAATAATTACTACCCTTCTTATGTCAGGATCAAGTTGATGGAATGTGTAATTTTTCATGAAAAACTTTTTTTAAGGAATTCTCTTTATTTTCTTTAGATTGTTGTCCACGCATGACGTCATGAACTCTGGAAGTCACCTCATCTAGTCATTACAACACCCCCTTTATCTCACTCCCAGCGAAACGCACACCAAACTTGTTAGCGGGGAAAGATGATCAGCCGATGATTCTTTTAGCGATGGATAATAATCCTCAATGGTTTAATCCGTTCAAGGTGGGCGCTGAATGGGTGCTCTCGTGCGGGGAGGAATGGCCGATGGGATCGGGGGTAGAGAGGATGGAACGTTTGCTACTCACAAGACGGAAAATTGAGGAATTTTGAAGTGGAAGTGAAATCAATCCCCTCACTCATGCATGTTAACCTTTCTAAGATTCTCTTTTGTTTTTGTTTTTTGTTTTGTTTGGCGTTTGTTTTCGTTTCATTTTTTTTAAGACCACTGAGATGAATGTACACATTACTAAGTCGAACTGGTCGCCGACGCACAACCCATATGATAATAAAAGCCCCCTCCCTCCCCCCCCCCAAAAAAACAAAAAAAAACAAAAAAAAAACCAAACAAACAAACAACAACACACGCACAAGCACAGACATACCATTGTACATACACACACACAGCCTCTCAGTCCCTTTCTTCCTGTCGTATGCCGTTTATGCTATCCACAGGGAGCAGCATGTGGCAGTAACTTCAACATAAATCACAAAAGTGAAACTACATATTGAATAGCCATACCATCACGGAAAAGCGTAGCGAAATCGTCAACACGGGGATATTTCCGGAATCGCAATGCATTCGAAACCTTAAATGGTAGATTTCTTTTGCTGTTTACTAGTAATTTTCTCTCATAGAGAACGTGAGGATAGACGCTACGTAGAAATATCTATGATATGTTTATTTCCTCAATGGTATGTAATATTAAAAGGGGAAAGGAGATTTTCGATTGTATCGTTTGAAGTTGCTTGATTGTACTGATGCAAATCAATAAGATATATCTGTAATGTTGTGCAGAAACAACGGTACTCATGATTTCAATACCGATCGGACAAAATGTAAGAAGTGAAGCCCTGTCTTCAAGTTTTACAGTGACATACAACGAAATTTGCCAAGATACGAGAGCTTGTTCCGACTATACAGAGTTTACCATTATCCGTACAGGTCCAGCACTTAGCGTAAATTGTAACAGCCAAACCCCAAAACGATATCGGGCCCTAACCTCACCCTATTATACTTCGCCGTTGAGGGTGCACTGCGTTTGAATGCTGTGATCTACTTTTCCAAGGGAATTATGCGGCGCGCGTTTTTTTTTTTTTTTTCTTCTTCTTCTTCTTCGCTGCGTTGTTCATACTGCAGATGACGATAACCCGATTGTATCGGAGTGTCTCTATATTCTGCACTCACTCCTACATTAGATAACATTATGTCACACGTACTGGGTACGAAATAATATTGAAATTTCCCTATTGTGCCAAACAACGGAGGATATTCTTACTTATTCGCGCGTTTGTACTCATTTGAATGAAACAGGCTTATATCCCTAAAAGCATGAATTCATTTCGTAGAAGAATGTACAAAACAGTAGTATGTGCCACATTGTTGGACATGCGTATTAAAGACCAAGCCAAAGTGGTAATCTACACAGGTCTACGCAAACTGGAGTTTAGGTATAGCATGATTAATTCGAGGTATATATATATATTTTTTTTTTTTTCGGCAGAACAACCGGAGGATCTCTCAAAAACATTTGATTAATTTTGGACGATGCTGCCACTTTGATTCAAACACGCCTACTGTCTGCAACCTCCTCGACAAGGATACGAATCAAGGCTCTTCGATAATATGTTTCTAATTCCTAATATCAAGAAATGATAACAAAAATGAGTCCGCTCGCGAGGAAAGGTGGGGGATATTTACGACCGCAGTTGCCACATCCTCTACCCCAAACCGCTCACCCCCTGCCTTGGTTTGCGCGGCGATGAAAAGTGGGGCGAAGTGTGGAGGAGTGCTACGTATTGCGAAGGTCACGAACGTAAACATCTTCGTTTTCATTGTGCATTTCGACGTCGAGTACGCTCTCGTGCCTGGGACAGTGCACGAGGTCGGAAAACTAGTTGGGGTGTCCTTATATCAATATCGGTATAAGCCGGATAATGCTTTTCACACAGCTGTCCCCTGAAACCGCACTGTCGTTCAGAAGGGTCAACCTCCGCTACCCACCCCCCCCCCCCCCCCCCCCCCTCTGGCGCATACTCACTTTGAAATCGCGCAAAGTCAGATTATTAACAATGATGATGAGGTATCACGAAGACTCCTTGAATAAAAAGAGGGCAGAAATAGAAGAACCGACTCTAAAATCACAGTAATAGCAAGGCACTATATGAAGCAGTGTACACTGTACAATAAGGTGATGTGGAATAAATGTCGTAGCAGATAAAAACAAATGAATACAATATCAACCAAGAACATGAAGGAGCAAATAACTAGGATTATTAGCACGTTTTTGTGTTAGGCAATGGTGATCTACATGTGTATAGGTGATTTTTCACATTTTCGTTTTCATTGCACGTTTAGAACTTTTAAACGATTATGCTATAAGGAGTTGGTGTTTCGTCCTGTCGTTCTTCTGCTCATGCTCCCCTATACAAACGTGGTCCAATTCACAGTCGCACGTGCTATTTGTAATTATCACTGGGCCGACATAATGTCGGGTTCACGGTGAAGTGGGTACGCTGCAGTTGTCTCAGCAAGGGACCTCGAGTAAACAGCGTCGAAAAGAGTAAAAGAAAAGGGACGAACACACGCAGAGATGAAATAGAAAGAGAGAGAGAGAGGGATATAAGAAAGAGAGATAGAAAGGCACGGTTTATACCAAAACAGGGTGCTTCAAACGTATATCTTTTGCCCTTTTGCCCTCGGGCAACTGAAGTCCATTGTGAGGCAAGTGATATATAATTTGATGCTGATTTTAATGCCCGCTCAATGTCTGATATCATATAGGGCAAATGCCTAAATACCCATTCGGCTAAATAGGAGTGATATCTTCAGCAACGCCCTGATATACAAGGGTCTTGTAGATAGACACATAGATAGATAGATAGATAGATAGATAGATAGATAGATAGAATTATAGATAGATAGATAGATAGATAGATAGATAGATAGATAGATAGATAGAATTATAGATTGATAGACGGATAAATTCATAGACGATACATGGATAGATAGATAAATAGACGGATAAATTAATATATAGGTAGATTGATAAATAGATTTATAGATAGATAAACATGTAAAGCAATAGACAGATACACGTAGATTTATAATCGATACGTAGGATGAGATGAATAAATAAATGTATCTTATAATTATAGTCCTATAATGGAAGCAGGTAAAAGCGCCGATATCAATGTCTGACATTAGACATACATTATAAATGTGTTGCACACACCACCCTTTGATAACCAGGCATTAACTCGAACCCAAACATGATAGCTACTTTTGAGTGAAGAGATTGAGAGAGGACGATAAAATATATACATTTATCGTTATGATAGTCACATACAAACATACAAAAAGATGAAGAGAGAGAGAGAGAGGGAGAGTTTGGGGAAGAAAATATAGATTGAGATGAAAAGTGAGAGAAGGAGAAGGGGAGATGTTGTGAGCCAGCCAAATCACGATCCTAGTGTTGTATATTACACGAAATATTTGGACAACGATTATTGTAGGACACCTATATTACAAGCATGGTAGCTCCATGGTACAAGTATTGATGCAGAGAATGGAGTACGGAATGAGTGCAAAGACCCGAGGGACTTTTTTGGCAGATAAAAAAAAATATGAGAGAATATATAGGCATCTCTCTCATTTGTACAGCTCTTTGTCATGATCATATATTTCTCATCCATCTCCCCCATCTGTATTTGTGGATTTTGTATCTCTTTTCCCTATATCTATGTCTCTTCGTTATCTGCCTTTTCTATTTGCATGTCTGTCTGTCTTTTAAGCCGGCTTTTGACACGTGGTCTCCCTTCATTATTCACGATTGAGTTGCAGAAGTATCGCCTGTGTTAGACGACGAAGTATTTTCAACACATAGGCATACCTGTGTAGGCTACATGACAAAAGTCGAAAATTTCCCCGAATGATTTCCATCTATTGATTATCAAAGGGGGTAAAGATTAAGTGAAAGGGTCATCGGTACAAGATGAGTCTGTTTCCTTTGGAGTGTGTTAACCGTGCATGATACCCTGTGAATCACACGTACATTGTATAACTGGGGAACTTTGATCCTTTGAGGTTTACAGAAAAGATAACATGTTTACCGATCGAGCCTCAGCGATAAGTCAGTTAAATGTTGAATGAATCTGTTTGATAATGAAACGGTAGAGAGAACAAAAAGGTTGGAGAGAGAGGGGGGAAAAGAAAACTCTTCGGTATTGTCGGATAACCTCTGGTACGCGACAACGGAGATATGTTTCTTCTCCTCGTCACAGGAATGGTGTTAGCTCTTTTGTACTTGTCCCTCGACGCTATAACCAAGATAGTCCCCGGCCGGCTTGCTCTAGGTCTTGTTCAGTCGTCAAGCGGCTATCTAGTGTTGTTTCCGCCGGTCCGCTCCCCCGCCGCTCGGGCTGCCCCGACCCCTGAGTGACACCGACGTATGGCCATAAAAGGTATCGCGGCGACCGTTGTTAACCTAGTATGACTGCTATGTAGTAAGGGCTAAATAGAACAAGTCGCGGTGGGCCGGTGCCTCTAGGCGTTATTTGCAGACCCTTTGCGTCTTTACAGGTCGTGCGCGTCGAGCCCACTGCTCCAAAATGCAAGTCGAGAACGTGTATATAGCTCTCGCGCGTAGATTGCCATTAATAAGGGCCGCAATGATGTAGACTCGTATGTTCCACGACGTTAATGTTTATGTACACATCTATGAAGACGTCACACACACACACACACACACACACACATAGAGAGGCAAACTCAAAGCTTATGTACCATTACCTCTGAAAATATGTGTTCGGCTCCTTGGATTGATTATTATTATTATTATTATTATTATTATTATTATTATTATTATTATTATTATCATTGAAATTTCCGATCATGTCCTTTTGCTGGTTCAGAAATTGTTCAGTATAGTTGCGCAATTATCAGTATTATCATCGTCATCTTTTTTTTCTTTTCTCTTTTATTGGGGGGGGGGGCGTCTTTACCGTTTTATTTTCATAATCTTTGATTAATTGAACTTCAAGGATAGTACCGTTATAGGAAAGATAGCGAAATGAGGAAGGAATGCAAAGATTAGCACAAAACGAACTTTCAAAAAAATATCAAAGAGTTCTGAAAGAGGCTATCAGAAAATTACCCGTGGACCAGGCATGTCATTTTGATTTGCGCGAAACTCAAAACGCTCACAAAGCCGTTCCGCATACGCATGCTTTACGCACGCACGATGTATGTAGCTGCACAATAAGCAAAATGAGGATGTTGTTATTATTATTGGTACCTGCGAGAGGTATTATTTTAGATGAGCAATGCGCAGAGGTGAGGACACTCTTTCCTTTCACTCACTCCATCTCTCTCCATCTTTATCTCTCTCTCTCTCTCTGAACTCTCCCCTCCCCCACCCCCACCCCCTCGATTGCCCAGTGTCAATTACATACTGGTTTATGAAATTGATGCAAGCAAAATAACCACGATCCCCGGCGCGCTTTGTATACCCATTTCTCAATTAATCCCTCCACTCCGCAACCCAATGCGGTGCAATGAAGCATCGCCCCTCGAAGCCGCCAAAACCATCTCACGCGTATCCCGTTGCCGATTTGCGAGAACGATTTGCTCGCGCGCCATTATCAGGCCTCCAATAAAAATGGAAAATGTATGATTTTGATTATTCCGAGATTAATTTCCCCCATACCCCTCTCCCCTCCCCCATTCCTCAATTTCTCCCCTTCGTTATCCGCATCCCAATCTAAGTCTTTCTATCCCTTCCATTCTCCGTCTTGTATTGACATCCTCATTATAATTGATTTGTTGGCGTGACGCATCCAATTTTCGGACCACTTCTCATTATTCCGGTGATTACGAAGCCCCACTCGTTTGACAGTTTTTAATGAATTCTGTCACATTGCCATGGATTTAGGCCAAACGGCAAGCGGAAAAGTTATAAATATATAATATATCCACAAATATTGCTTCGGTCTCGAATGTGCACAGCTGTTATGTTGTTCTTGATGCTGTTTTAGGTTATTGCGCCATTCTTGAAGAGTATGGCCCCGTAAATGATGATGACAGGTTCTATAAGATAATGGTCCTCTGACGATTGGCTATTGACTTCTGGAAAAAAAATAATGGGTTTCTTATAAAACAAATATCACATATAATTGCCAGTCGATATTCAATAGACTGCAGCCCAACTGATGTGATCACAACTTTACATCTGGCCTCAGAAATGATAATTGAAAAGGATTTCTAATGTTTTCTACGAAAGAATAAAAAAAAAAAATCGAGCAACTTTGCGGGGGGGGGGGGGTCATTTATTCGATAACGACACAGAGACCTCACGTCAGAATAGGGCGCCCTCAGGTGTTCGCAAGATAAATTCATATTACACGTCAAGTGGAATTTATAATGTGTGTCAATAAGTAAGGGGCTATTTGTGTGTGTGTGTGTGGGGGGGGGGGGGCTACATCTCTTCATCGTTACAGAGATTCTCGTCACTTGCTACTTTTTGATACACACTGATGGAATTATTAAGGGGTCGTGGTTCATACTTCACCGCCAGAGATAAATGCAACAAAAGAGAACCCAGCCGCATGTCCTCTTCGTTGTCACAATGCAAAACTTTCACTCCAGCTACTTACATACATATATTATCCAGCAAACAGCATGCTCAGAAAAAAAAAATGGCTGTGGATTTGTGTTGGTATGAAAGGAAAAACGAATAAGTCGATTGATAGATGCAAATATACTTATAAAAGGCATATAGATCGATTCGTCTGTAGATTATGTGGACTCGTGGTCGTTAGAAAAACACGTACAGCCTGTAAGCCGACCATCACGGAACAAGCATGGATATGTATAGAATGATGTTGAGGAGTGTATATAGCAATCACACGCTTGTCAGGGAGAATAATAAGAATAACGATGGTGATGATGGTAATAATAATAATAATAATACTAGTAATTGTGATTATAGTAGTAATGATGATAATAATGATAATGATACAACATAATAAGATATACCCAAACAAACACCCAAACACACCGCAGAATATAGGTAATACAGTAACGCGAAAATGCACTATTGTGGAGCAATGGAACGGAGCTGTCCATATCGCCTTCGGCCCGAAAGCGCAGGGGTGACCCACGTCCGTGATACCCAATATCCCAGTGGTGAGTTACGTACTCACCAGTTTGTGTGTGTGTGTGTGTGTGTGTGCCTTGTGTGTGTTGTGTGTGTGTGTGTGTGTATGTCTGTGTGTGTATGAATGCTTACCTTACAATTCCATTTCATCTATATGCCGTCCAAGACATGAGTGGAATCTGTGATATAATGAAACACAGATGCCGCATATTTGGGGTATTCGATTCCAGAGGGAGAAAGAGATAGAGAGAGAAAGATGATACATTGATATTGATAGAGAGGGATAGATAGATAGATGAAGAGAGAGAGAGAGAGAGAGAAAGAGAGAGAGGGAGAACTATGTGAGAATATATGTGATAGATACGTATAGACAGAGAGGGAGAGATAGATTGATAAAGAGATAGATACAGTGTATATAGATAGATAGAGAGAGAGAATATGTGAGAGAGAAAGAAATATTCATCTCTCAGCTGTTATGGCCTCACTCTCAGCCACGTGTCTCCTCTTGAAACAATATCACCCTTCACTCCCCCCCCCCATATTTGGTTTGGATTTCTCTTTTATTTTTAACCCCTCAACGCATGAGAATGAATGGATAAGTGGAAACCACTGTTAATGCAATGAAGCTGGAAACGTCTGCGTGATATTGAGGCAAATTAATTCTTAGGGGCTCAATAGCTTTACACATTTGTACCTGGAAATGTGATCCATGATCATTATACACACCAGGTGCATTGGTTCACGTTCGTTTTGCAAAGTTTACTAATGTAGGCCTACATGGTGACATACGTTATCACATTCCATGTTTCCTAACCATGTCGCATAGTGCACCAGAACAGAGATAGCCTTAAAGAGCCATACGACGTCAGAAATACTGTAACCTGCAATAGTGATGTCAAAGAGAATTAATATCTTCAGGAAGATGACATAGTTTCAAAACACATCCGTATTCACCCCATCCTTTTCCTCCTACACACGCAAACGCACCCAAACACACACACTCACCATGTTTTACAACGCGAAAACACTACATTACTACCCAATCGCTCAAACATGACGTCAATTTATAGTCAAGACCGATTCCAAGTACACATCCTACGATTAACATATATAGATACATCATGATAAGCACTGTTATCTAGATCGAACTGTGCTCAAGTTTTCACAGTAAAAAGATATGGGCTCCATCTTGTATGGGATTAACGCACAAAAGCTGTTGCTCCGATACAACAGCGAAGCAGGAAAATCGATTTGAAATATCGATCGCTGTCTTATTTTCTTTTCATTCTCTCTCCTTCTCTCTCTCTCCTTCAGGGCTGCATAGCTCCACGACCCTGTCGTCTGCGTTCGAACCCGCGTAACATGCGGTGGAAAAATATGCGACATTTATGCGATAATTCGTGAGCAAAACGTCGATAAATCGAGAAACGTTATATACGTGAATGCGGCTGAATCTCAAAACAAAAAAGGCGAGGTCATAATCGGGTCACGTTAAGAAAGAGCGTTGTCTAGAGAGAAAGAAGGATTCGGTGAGGAAGGTCACCTGATCATGATTCTAATCACGGGACCCTTGACAAACATGACATGGCATTCCAGTTTGAATACATTCAGAGCTTCTGAGAGACGTACTTTCCTGACCTTAAAAAATTATAAAAAAGACAAATTGCTAATGGGGAATAAAGCATAAACGTCCTTACTCATTAATGGGGAAGTATGGGGATAAGTCAGAACCGATATAGATACAATGTATTTACATCATGGAAAGGAGTGGAAGCGAATGTGTTCGAGTTGCTTTCATTAGATTAAGGTCGTGCATGATTTTTTTTTTCTTTTCAGATTGTTCGGTGGGTGCATCCTTGACTTAAAAAAAAAAAATGAAATGGGAGCAGCGAAATTGGTGCCGCGGTTTTTCTTATAGATGGCGCGAGTTTCGCTGACGTTTCGTTGAGAAAACGACATTGGATGGATACACGTATAGTCGCCTACACCTCCAGCTCAAAAGGCAGGGGTGGAACAGAACAGTAGCTCTTTATCAAATTTACAAGTCATCTCTAATATGCTGCATGTGTATTACCATCAGTCCTCTACTATAGGCATGTCAATTTTTTATGTATTTTACGTGAGCAAACAGCGCGAATCGAAGCTGTTCCCACCGCTAGTTTATCACGTCATTGATGAAAGCACGTAACCCGTATGGTAGATCCACTCTAAGATAATCATTCACTTTGTAAACAACGCTTCGATTTTTTTTTTCACAAGAGACTTTTATACATACACATGTGTATTTTCAGTCAAGAAGCAATTTTCACCTCAGTCATTTGGGTTAATTTTTCTTTTAAAAGTAGGATGGGGGGGGGGGGGTGGAGTGGGGTTAGTAGCTCGTGGAAGTATATTGATATATCTACGGACAGTTCTTTTTTTTTTTACCCATGCATGTGCCCGTCAATTACATAGGAACGTAAGACAACAACCCCACACATCCCCTCGTCGTATTTGCACTAGATCAGTAATCATCGACGTGTAATCTGCCAGTTTATATTTAGATATAGGTGTTTCTAGGTGGCAAAGTCCGGGGCTCAGTCAGTTATTCCCCCAGGGCCCAATAACTCCTAGAGAAGACCAGACACTTACGGTAAATAAAGACATTTATAACACGTTTCCCGTAAGCCTGAGTTATGAAAAAACGCCATTATTTTAAGAGAGGGGAGGGTTCGGTAATGCTTTACCATATATGATTTATATCCATGAAAGCATATCAAAATCAAAGAGTGATACATTTGATCATGACATATTTCAAAGCGCATATAAACTTGATGCTATTAATATTTCCATAGAGTCTCTAGTGTGTTTATGCTTTAACGTGTCTTCAATTTGTTTCGAATTATATTTTATCTTGGTTTCTTATTTCACGCTACCGGTGTATAGCAATAATTGTAAAAATTGCAGTCATGGTTCTTTCAGTAGTAAGGCCCTACATGTATGGTTTCTCATGTGATTGTCACGAAGTTCCGTTGGACACAGCTGTGTATAGGTTTATACGCTGATATGATGCGATACAGTTTCAAGTACTATCATGTACCGTTTAGAAGGCATTTCAGTCATTGAGAAATCCGTGGATTTTATGGGTTGTAATGGAGACAAGTAAATTTGAATTTCATGCCGACTTCCATGACATGTGCTCCTGCGACAAATGCTCCCATGAAATATCTGCCCGCGAGGCCAAACATAAATTCTACCCACAAACATAACCCTAACCCTAATCCTAATCGCCACATCAAACTAAACTTAAAACCTTATCACAATTCTAACCCTAACCCTGAGTCCTTGAAGAAAATAAGACCGGAGCAATCGTCACAGGAGCAATGTCGTATCACCTTTATACACCCCTTTCATGTTATCGTCACTCAAAGGATCACCCGGCAGATTCAACTGGGAATCAAACTTCTCTCTCTCTAAGATCTACCTCCCTATCCGTGTTATTCGTTTCGCCGATGCACACAACGTTATAGCAAATACTAGTATGGCACGACTGCACCACATAGCGCTCCCCCCCCCCCCCCCGTTCCCTCCTTCGGCGGTATCGATCAATAATGCGAATCGTACCGATCATCTTTTGTATCGTGAGTTAGTGCGGCTTTACGCACATGAGTAGTAAGTGTGTTGAATTGTTCTCTTTTCTTATCTTTCCTTCGTATTCGATATTCTTATCTGAATTCAAATGTACAAAGAGATGAAAAGGATAGAGCGACTTCACAAGTTTATCCTGACTATCAGTAGTTTCACATCCAATGAGGATAGCAAAACGAAAGGGGGATGAATACTACGCCAGCTAGCGCTATGAAACGGGTTTAAGTGCAATGAAACGTTAAAAGGTCAATTGTATTTCGCAAGGTTAATGATAAAATCAAATAGAATGGTAAATGTAACGTTTCGGCAAGTGGTACCTGAAATAGAATGTAGTGACATTTATCTGTTTGATATGTTGGCAATAAACATTGATATAATGATAATGATGACGATGATGATGATGATAATTATAATGATGATGATATAAACTAATTACGCAAATAGGACAGGGTAATTATCTCACCATCTCGCAATGACCCCGTTGATCTTTAATCATTTACTCAATTTTCTTCATTTCAACGGCATATCAATCAGAAGCACTACTGTCCGTATTTGTAGAATGAAATACTTGTTTGTGTGTCGATAACGTATAGCAATAATGACTGAGAGGCAAGATGTTGTATTTCCTATAAACTATATAGGCCAACACTTTTTTTTTCTACTTTCATTTTGTGAACAAACCAGTCGGGGTTGCAGGAAGGGTTGGAGTTCATAGCATCAGCTCCCCAGCTATAAGCACACGTGGCCGCGATCAATACCACCATTTGTGAAAACATGTGCACAACTGTAAGAACCACGACTTTTTCTTGTAAATCGTAGAATCTGATGGAATCCCAACCATTCTCATTGTCCGATGTGACTTGCTGAGGTCAAAGTTCACATGGCGTGGTTTGGCGCTTTAAAAGTCATAAAGTGTGTGAGCGCTCGCACACGATAGGTCGATTCGACTTCATGATAGCTAAACACATGAATAATTAATGTTTGCCCCATGCGTAGCGCAATGTGCCTTCTATAAACATACATAGCCACGCACGGTAATGATGGGTGTGGACAGTTTTGTCGTATTTTGTACGGCGTTTGTTTGACATCCAACCGAATCAGGTCGGTTTTCGCGAACCTGACAAGTATACGCAGTGAAATCAAACGAATGAAGTTCAAGTGCGGCAATAGGTCAGTATTTCCTCCAATAATTCGATTACAAGTGATTTGTTGAACAAGTCAATTTGTTCCGATAATGACACTTTCTCATTGTACAAGAGCCGCAAATGCCTGATTTGCGGAGGTACTTAGACTTATTCAATTACCTTTGAAACTAATGTAATGACTTAATCATCACCATATTCTTTCCTATTTTCCTTTTTTCTTGGTAATTTACCAACGGGATACGCCTTTGTTAATTATTTTACGACGAGATAAGCGCTCTAAGCAGATTTCTGTCTCCGCACGTACACTGAATTGGATATACTTTATAGTCTATATGAGAGTGTTTATTTTACCACAGCGTGGTTACGTTTACAATGTTTAAATGTACTTAAAATGTACTTAAATGCCTATTTGTCTCTTTATTGTTTGTCTATGGTGTATCAATATACATTATATAAATATGTATATATTTGTATACATATACGTACAATAAAAATACATGATATGATACTCTCTCATCGATGGACACACTTGGGTTTTCTGTGTTCTAGTTTGTTTTATCTCATATTTTTGCCGTGAGGAAGACATAGAATATAAGAAAAGAAAGGATCGAAAATTTCTTCATTCTCCTCACGTCGACGCAGCTCGTTTGTGACTCCAGGCCAATTTTGCTCGTCCTCATAAAGTAGGGGCACGGAGGAATATACTCTTTCTTTCGGTTTTTTTCCCGCGCTCCCTCCCCCCTCTCCCTATGTATCTCTCACTTCGCAACCTTAGAAGCGATACCCATCTGTCCATCCGATGTAAGAGAAATATGCAGGAGATGGATTCAACACAGAGCAGGCCAGGTTTTACTCCAATGAGGATTAATGCGAACAACAATAACAAAGAAAGAAAGAAAGAAAGAGCAGAAACGACAAGAACAAAACAACAACAAACAACATGCCCTTTGATATCCAGATCATTTCATCAGACGATTACCTCCGCATTATCGGGCTGGGGTAGGGGTAGGGGGAGGAGGGGGCTGGGGTGGGGGAGGGTGCAAGGAAGAATCATGTTGGAGTGGAACCATTATCTTAGTGCACCCTTATAGCTATATCATACCTCCTGGGTCTATGGTCTTTGTATATTAGGAGAAAAGAAGAACCAGGCGGCACGCACTGTATCGCAATCCCGGAGTTATTAGCCAGCCCTTCGAGCACTTTTGATGATTGCTTGCAAATGAGAACTCCCCTTTTTGATTGTCCTCTGACTGTCTACTGATCAAAATACCAGAAAGGAAGAAAGAAAGGAAAAAAAAATACGAAAGGAATGATGGGGGGGGGGTGGTGTTGAGATTGATGATGAAGAAGGGAAGAAGATAGGTGCAGAGGCTTCGCTTTTTTTGCGATTTTTTTTTACTTGCAGTTTTCTTTGAAGAAAGGATGAATGTAAACATGATAGGATGCACGTCTTGAGCGTGTGCTTCAGAGACGTAGTGAAATGGTATCCTTGTGAAAGAGATGACTGTGAGAGAAAGACAGGGAGACATAAATTATAGAGAAAGAAAGAGAGAGAGACAGAGACAGATAACACACACGCATATAGAGAGAGGGAGAGATGAGGAGAGAGACGGGATGAGAAAACTGAATTATCTTCGCTCATGAAAGAAGTATCATCGTGCTCATTATGAGAGCGGAGTGCTCTTTTTTTTTTCTTCTTCTTCTTAAGAGTTGCTTGCGATGACTTTTCCCCCCCCCCTTTCTTTCAGATGGCTCTGAATAGAAGAATTATGTAGCATTAGTGTGGCTGCGCTTGATACAATAACAGGCGATCGTGCATACACACACTACATTTTTTCCCCCCAGCAGTTTCGTTAGTATTGCGTCACGTTCATTATGTTGGGAATTGCTTCGATTGCTTTTGCTCTCCTTTTTTTTTTTTTCTGGTGGTCGTTTTCAAATTTCTGCCAAAAATAGTGCCTCTTTGTTCTCACGAATGACAATTCCGGTTAATATGTTTCCAACAACTATGTCTTCTTCTTTTTTTTTTCCCTAGAAGGATATTTTTTCCGATTCGGTAGTGTGTTACAACGGATCTTTGAGAGGAAATGAGACGCAGAATACGTCATTGTGAATGAGCACGCGATTTCTATTTTCACCAAAGTTGTGTTATGAATGATAATGTTGTTATCGAAACGAACCCATTCATTATGCTCACAGTACGATATTCCGAGATCCTCATTAACTCTTTCCCTTTCATAAGCAATAGGTTAATAATGCTGCTACAGAATAACAGCGTCACACACAAACACACACACGCAAACACACCTACAAACTCACGCACCATAATATGTCTTGTTATATCTTAGTTTGAGTATGAACGAATGACCGCTAAGGAAGCAATCAATGCTCAAAACAAGTTACCGTAGGGCTGATGTTTTTAACTCTTTAAATCTTTAAGGAGGTTACTTACAAGTATCAACAGCTGTCACACCTCTTGTCTGTAAACAACAACAACAGCACTACCTTGATAGTATTTATGATGATGAAGAAAGTAATGATAATGATGAAATAGTAATGACCACAACAACGATTCTCATGTTGTTGATGATTTTGATCATATAGGAAGAGTAATATTAATGATTATAATAATAATAATGATGGTAATTAGTGTGTGTATAGGCCTATATACAATTTTAAGTATTACTCACCTTTCAGACGTATTTCCGACGGTTTTACCCTAAACTGAATATTCGTGCCATGACTCAAACGCAGCAATGTTCTCAGAGACTTTCATTATTGCATTCAGAGTGATGTTCAGCGCGGGCAATCTCTATTTGTTTTTGGGCGCAGGCGCTAAATATCGGCACGTACAAGTCGCCACGTAGAGGTCAAATCGAAATTCTGTAATAATCAGGTCTTGCCTTCGACCCCGTGAACCCCGTGTTTTCATTCATGGCGAACTTTACCATGTAAATCCCAATGGCAATGAACCTGTCCTGAACTCATGGGTACAATATGCAAATGAGGGTGAGCGAGCCGTTTTTCGAAGAATTCACATTATGATATAGAGAGAAATGATATACAGTATGTTCCCCATCGCTCATCGCGTCGTCAAATGACACGCCCTTTCCCAAGAGCTGTTTGGAGCAAAACAACGTCCCCACAAGCCGAACTTTTTTAAATGAAAAGTTCCCCCACTTATATGATGACCAAGGTACAGCAGTGATGATTTGAGATCGAAACTATGCTTGATCGAATACCAAAATAAATAATGATGAAAGAATACAGTTAGCCCCCCCCCCCATTCGATCAAGACAATGAATCATGACCCCCCCCCCCAAAAAAAAAAAGAAAAAAAAAAGAAAAAGAAAGAGGAAGTACTCCCAAAACCAAGAGCATCTCGTTTGATAACACAAGTATTTTTTTTTCTTCATTTAATTTTTGCAAGATTTAACGAGATTTTGAAGTCCACACATAGTGCTGAGCTATGTCATCCCGAGCGTGGTTTGTGTGTAAGTATGTGTGAAAGTCCGTGCGTTTGTTTGTATTAATGCATGTTGTGTGTGCAAGAGTGTGTTTCTAATCATATGTATGTGTGTGTGAGAGAGAGAGAGAGAGAGAGGGAGAGAGAGAGATAGAAACAGTGAGATTTAATTTCAACTCGGCATTTACCCTTTTCTCGGCAACGTGGATAGAATTCATAATATTAGGGCCCGAACTGGCTCACCCGCGGCAAAACGAAATGAGCTCTAAGAATTATACAATGTCGGTAGTATACGGAGATAGTTCATTGGACTTCAGGACAGTATATTGCCCCTTTTTTTTTCTCTCTCTCTCTCTCCCTTTCCTCACTTTTTCAATGCCGTCGGCGAGACACACACACACACACACACACACATATATATATAATAAATACAATGTTTATATATGTATATATATGTATATACTTCTCTCTCTCTTTTTTTTTTTTTTTTTTTTTTTTTGCTCTTCAAGGTAGTGGTCGTCGAAGGGTTAATCTTTCGTCCACTCTTCTGCAATGCAGGCGACAAACACAGAACGTGACACACGTCCAAACTGACTTATGCGCGTCTGTAGGGACAAGAAAATAATGCGACATTTTTTCCCCCCGATTGTACACAAGCAAACACAAACATAAAGTGTCCCCTAAATCTCTCTCGTGGGTGTAGTTGTAAATTGATAGTTTCACGTCGGACGCGCTTTCGTCACTTATAGTCTTGACTTCTGGAAGACCAGTGTCACTTTATATATATGACACCCATTTGACTTCGACGCGCTCGTAGCACTTTAATAATCACAACGTCAACGATTCAAAGTCATTTCTATACACCTCAGCTGGCTTTTTGCTTCATCAATCAATGCCAGTGTAAGTGGCGTCTGCGAGCAATGGCCCAACAAGATGCCTCTGTTATGTGCTTAGTGGAAAGATTATGGAGGATGTTTTCTGTTGTTGCCCCATCATCGCAAGAAGAAGAAGAAGAAGAAGAAGAAGAAGAAGAAGAAGAAAAGAATCAGAGTTGAAATGCCGTGATGGCATCACGTCCTTTCCGAATTTTGTCATAGTTTTGCTTAATTAACCCTTTGTATGCTATGGGTGCACTAGCACTAATATAGGCTCACACACTGCCCATAAGTCCCCGTACAGAAAGGGTTATACAGCAGACACACGCACACGCTCACAAAATAAGTTGGTTTTTTTTTCACAAAATGTCATTTTTAACCACTTTCGTTGAAGCTTACACTATTTCGTTCACATCGGTTATCTCATGTCCACCGAAGTCCATGGAGTTAAGGTTCCTTTTGAAGGGATGGTACAGTAGTGGTTGAGATGAGGATTCAGCTTATAACATTTTTTGCGAGATTTTTAGAAACCACTCTATGAAATGTTAAAGAACATACAATTCTAAGGGGAACTAAAAGATTATTTGAAGAAATCGGTTTTGAAATGGCCGAGATATCCAAAGACAAAGTGAAACAATGCATTGGGAATGAACGATCTGTGCCACCTTTTACTAGGATTGCTTTGTTTTGGGTATCTCAGCCATTACAAACCCAATTTTCATCAAATAAACTTTGAATTCTTGTTAGAATTCTGTGTTCTTTCATATTTCATTACAGGTTTCTCACTATCTCTAAAATTCATCATAAAAATATGTTTAGGACCTGAAGGCCCTTCTCAATCGAAACTATTTCATCTCTTTAACCCTCGTGGCTCGCAAAGTGGCATCTTGGTTCGTGGACCGTAGTTAGCTGTCAACGTGAATGACGTGACAGAGGCTTTAATGTGGGGCTTTTGCGGGGAAATAAAGTTATGTTTTTTTCTGTTCCATTCCGCGACAACATTTGTCGATGCTTTTTCATCTCCGATAGCAGGTGATGATGAGACGAGATTCATGATTTGGTCTGTCAGATGTGCTGTGAATAAACACGACCTTTTGATTCCTCAGGAATGCGGCAGAGGTACGATAGGTGGGCCTTTTTTTCAATCACATACATTTAACACGCCATCTTTTCTTTGTATAGAATTCATATAAACACGACGGACCTAAATCAACAAACAAACAAACAAACAAACAAACAAAAGTAAAAACAAGAACAAAATAAGAAAAGACAAAAATGAATCGTACAAAACCAAAATTGAATTTGACTATGTGACGGAAACATAACCAATTTTCAATTGAAATCAGTTTCAACAATATGTTGACATCGTCAACTTTATCCCCATGGAAAGGGCGTGAAGTGACGGGAAATGAAATCGTTTAATTCAACCAGTTAATTTTTTCCGCACATCAAGTACCATGTTCACTGCACGAGATTAATGTAGGCCTACAAATAACGTTTTCTCTCTTCCAATTTTCATTAACCACAAATGCAGTTATTGTCACTTGAAGCCATACATGAGTGCCCACAACCATTGACGTGCAAGGAGTTTGTAAGGAAACGCAGAATATCATTACAACGTTTATATACCCTCAAGGAAATCCATACATTTCGTACAATCATCAAAGGCGATTGCGCACATAGCTTCATCCCACACGCTGTGCGTGAAGTTAGGAGGCTGTATTTTTCCTTTACATGTGTATTGTTGTTGTTGTTTCTTGCCTTTCTATTGCTGGGTAGCCGAAGACCTAGGTCAAGAACCAAGAAGGATTCTCGTCCATCATGCGTAGTCCTCACCTGTTTCGGTCATAGGATGCGCAGGTGTCTACGGTGGCTTCAAAAAACCGCAAACAAAAATAAAATTCTCGTCGCCAGGTTGCTCGAGGTGTACTTTGTGCATACGCTGTAACGCATGATATAAAAGAAGAAAAATAATGCAAGACCTTCGTATGAAACGAAGCGTTACAGTCTAAAAGCTGTCATCATCTGTTTTGAATGGGGTCCATCAGGATTTGTGTCGGACACTCCCGTGCATGAAGTATGTGTGTGTGTGTGTGTGTGTGTGTGTGTACGCGCCCACTGCTGTTTTCAAATTGTGAGGTCTTACGTAGTTACTTATCCGGATGTTGAAAACAACAGGGTTAATATAGCATGCCACCTGTTGGTGAAAACAATAAGACCCATTATCATAATTAACTGACAGGAATTTCAGCGATGGATAATTTCACACTTCACACGCCTCATCAATTCGCGAGTGCAATGGGGGAATAAGGCGTGTCGACAAATAGGGGAAAAACATCCCAATGATAATATCATGCGCGTGCTGTCCATTTGAGTGAAAGACGGCGTTTGCGAAATGTCCTTCGCGTGCGTCGTGATGACCTTTGACCAATGAAATGCGCCCCCTAAAGAAAAAGCACAGATGGTCTTTAATGTCTTTAATACGGGTTCGAATGCTACACATCATCATACACAACTTGTCAGCAGCAGAGGTACTCTTAAAAGATCTCTACAGGGTATAGCAGAAACAATTGCATTCCTGAATGAAACTTGCGCGATTTGCCGCGGATGATTAGGTTTATTGCGTTCTTACTACCATGGCAACGCACCCGGAACAAGAACAATATTTTGCAGAACTTGTTTCGTAACCACACTGATGCGTCGACCTTTAAGGGACTTTTTTTTTTGGTGATAAATATAGGACATTGTTTTTGATTAGGACGTCACGGGGAGGATTGATCAAACGCAACAAAAGAAAGGGAACCAAAAAAAAAAAAAGAAAGAAAGAGGGAAATAATTATGGTGGTCTTACAAACATTTCAATACACGTAAGACTGCTCTTCGTGTATCTATGTCCTCTATTGTTATGATAATTCGACATGGGGCAAATGGAAATGGTTTAATCTTATTGAATAATTTACCTCCGAAGTGAGCGTGGCGATGAATGTAACGCAGTTGATGCTATCTATCAAAATAAGCGCCACCCTTAGAATGCTTATGAGTCGTTTTACAATGACGGTCCTGTAGCAGATGGGGTACACTGTTGCTGCCTTTACCGATGTGTCAATATCGACAACCCGCTTCCAACTCCTGCTACTTTAATCCTCTGCTTACCACATGGTATCACCTGCTCATAGGTTTGTGTGTAAGATTTGTGCACATTCGACTCATTGGCGCAGAAAGGATTAATAAGCATTTTATTTGTAAAACAGACGACTTCGATATACCCCCTCCCCATTCAAGAATTTAGTGTCATGGTACAGACAAAGCAGTTTCCACCTCCATGGGTAAAGTTAGTGCGCACTATATAGATTTTCATCAATTGCGATGACAGTTATAATTCAATTCAATTCAATTCAATTCAATGTTTTATTTCATTTTTCGACAAGAACATACATTGTATAGACATATCGACAAGAATATGAAATATTATTGTATTATACATTATATATATATATATATATATATATATATATATATATATATATATATATATATAATGTTGATTATAATAGTGATTGTGATATGGTAATGATAATGGTAACAGTACTACTACTACTACTACTACTACTACTACTACTACTACTACTACTACTACTACTACCACCACCACCACCAAGTCCACCAATAATGATAATACAAATGTAATAACAATAATGACAATGGTGAGAATAAAAATGGTTATGACATTATAACTGTTACGAATATCCTCATTTTAACGTTATCACGTCATATTTTTCACATCTGTGATTATTATTGTTTTACAACGTAAATATCTAATCACCTGATAATGCAAACGTTATGATTTTTGTTTCATTAATGTTGTCTTTCATCATTATTTGTCATTAACGTTTTCTGGACTTTTCTTGTTGCCCAGGTTACCATGTCAGACCAGCGGGAAGCCGAGCTAGCGACGAAAGAAGCTAACCCCATTATCGACGGCAGGAAAGCAAACGTGAATCTGGCCTTCCTCGGAGCAAAGCCCCGGAATAACCCCACAGCAAACGGTGGTAAGTTACCATGGTAACGAAGAGAGAGAAAAAGAGGAACAGAGGAAGGAAGTAGAGAGCGTAAAAATATTTCACATTCTAACATTGATCTATACTCAGCTGGACGTGTGGATTGGTCGATGAGGATCAGGACAAGCTAAAAGTATGAACATCTAATCTCATAAATATGAAATTTCTATTGTACTGATTAGGTATTGACGTATTGGGCCTGAAGCACACGACATCAGTTATCATAAATATCAGAATTTCATCTTGTAACATGACTGAAAATCAAGTTGTAGTTAGGCGAGTGCTGAAATGCAACATACCCGCTTTGTTTTGGTTTTCTGCCTCGAAACAAAGTCTTTAAATATAGGGTGCGTTAAGTGTGAACATTAGCATTTTCAGTCCCACACATTTGTCAAGACTACAATGTAACTGTCGGAAATCAACACATTATAAAAACAGTTTTTCGACAAAATTTAATCTCGCTGAACACAACAGACTCAAAGGACGAAAATAAAATTCTTAACACAGACACAAATACACTGAAACAAAAACCAAAAACACGGAGTGCTACAGAAATAATGCTAATGGATTTCCCGCCAAATTAAAAGAAAGCGCGGGCAAGAAGGTTGGGAAAGGCGCAAGCCAAGCTCGCACGACATTCTTCTTCAACCAGCAACCTCGTTTAGAGTTCAACACTGTCACATCTGGAATAAATATTGCTAGTTTAGCACAGCAGACAACATTATTGAATTTCGAATCAATATTCCACGAAAAATTCATCGCGGAGAAGGAAACGAACTAGGCGCACATCTTATACAAGCGAGCTTCTTCTCTTCAGTATTATTTTTATGGGCTTAATGCACTGTGTTCAGCCTGTAGGTGATTATTTCTATACGTCGCGCGACTGAACCTGTGTGCATAAATATACGCACCGCCTCCTCCCATTAGTGGAGATCGGCTGAGAAATTGATAGACATAATATACAAACAGATAGATAGTTTGACAAACACGTTTATATAGATATAAATATAATATATTTCATAGAGAAATATATATATATATATATATATATATATATATATATATATAGGAAAAAAAAGAACATTATGAAAGATAAATGAATAGATGGAGGGAAAAGGGACATTGAGCGTCAGCGGGGGAAAGAGAAATTCAGCACATTACCACGAACAAACTCCCCTAACATGACATCGTCAAAATGGCGCTTTGCCACTTTATTTGCCATAGCATACAATTTTGTTACCATATATAACACGATACTCGGGGAAGGCGGTCACCCATGCGAGGTATATGGGTATATATATATATCGTAATTCGTAATTCTAGACAGACATACTGTTCATATATATATATATATATATATATATATATATATATGAACAGTATGTCTGTCTAGAATTACGAATTGTTGTCATCCAATTTCAGGATGGTAGGTGCATATTTTTACGCTAATTATTCTGACCTCGCCCGCTGTACGCAGACCCGTTATGATCGAAGGCCACTCCACTATCGGTGATTAATCTACTTCTATTTTTTTTTGTTCAGAAAGGACAATATGCAAGCACACACACACACACACACACACACACACATAAACGAGCAGGTAGGTATCCACTCAGAATGACCAATTAGTCAAACGATAGCAGATGGAACTTTAACGCACACACAAACTGCAACAAATGCGAGAGATATATAGTCACACTCCATTAGCCATGACAGGGAACTAATTTCAGGCGCCATTTTTCATTTTTTTTTTTCATTACTAGCGGTCTGATGTATTACAGACAAACAAAGAAAGGTGAGGGGGGACAAAGCCAAAAGATTCCTATTTTCATTTTTACACAAACTCAACAAAGCAAAAAACACACCTCAGCTTAATATGTAATTGAAGTCTCCAACACTTGATGAACACCATGCTTGATGAGCACCAACAAGGATATTAACGATGTGGGACTAATAAGATAATGCGTAGTAGTTAAAAAAAGGTCCCATTTTTCGTTTCCTAACTTAATTTGAAGTTTGAAAATGAATTTTCCTTAAGAGAGGGATGTAAAGGCGATGGGGATCTGAAAGAAGAGAGTTATTCGGATTCCCACTTCGGATGAAAAGGTGCGCGTTGATTGTAGATGAAAAGCAATTCATCTCAACTGCGATATCTTTGTTACGCCACGGTGTGCTTACTACGTGAAGTCGCTGTAGATCCGGTTTCCTATAGTGTTGGAATGACAACCCCAACACAGTACCATTGTGTGCTCTACTTTATCAGTATTACCTCCCAAGTGCGGCACACAAGTAATATTTCAGAATGTTGATTTCATACTTCTCAGACGCTTGAGGGGAATAAAGATTTACCCTTTTATCTCGGGGTTTTCTCATCCTTTCTTCTTGTTTTCTATGTCGAGAGGGGTCATTAATTTGAACGCGAGCGCAACAGACAACAACAACCATGCAATATAATACAAGCACATAAACGCACACACACATGCACTCAAACACCTGTGAATCTTCTGCACATGCGGTCCCCCTGGTTACCATGGCAACGTTTTCTGATATATGCCATATCGCATTTCAAGTTCATTGCACCAGAGAAAGGGAAAAAGGGTGCAAAGTAACACGGACTGTCATTATACGTCGACGCCCCCCCCCCCCATAACTTGACATTGCCTACATATGGCATAAATTATATTTAAAAAAAAACACACAATGAAAACTAAAAAGAAATTTAGCGTTCGTGTAAAGCTATAAAAGAGGACATCGACTACCAGTCATTCGGTCGTACCATGGACCTACAACCTGACAACGGTGCGATGAACAGCGTTCGGGAATACCCCTTTTTGGTTTTGGGTGGGTTTTTTTTTTCACAGTGGAAGGCGGGTGTTTACTGCTCGATTCAAATTTACATTTCAAAGTCATAATTAATCATTCGACTTTTGTCGTGTCGGGAAGAGGTTGCACACCTGGAAAGAAATAAAGAAAGGAAAAGGAAAAAAGAAAGAAGAATCATCTATAAATATCATTGGCACCCATTTAACCTACCTGTTCTTACTTACCCTTTGTTCAACAACAACAATAACAACAACAACAACAACAACAACAGCAACAACAACAACAACAACATCAACAACAATTACAACAACAACAACAGTAACAACAAAGTAAATTGTCTGTTCAGGCGGAACATTTTCATTTTCTGAAACCCTACATGCACAATAATCATGGTGAAAAAGCATCGTCTAGGGGATATATCCCATTATCCTTCCCTTTTTATGCCTCCGCCACGAAGTGGTGCCGGAGGCATTATGTATTCGGGTTGTCCGTCCGTCCGTCCTTCCGTCCGTCCGTAATGAATTTTGTGGACAAGGTAACTATCAAAACCTGTTGAGGTATCCTAATGAAACTTGGCATGTATGTGTATTAGGGGGTGAAGTTGTGCCTATCAACTTTTGGGTGCACATGCTCAAGGTCAAAGGTCAAAAGGTCAAGGTCAAATACATAAAATTTCACTATTTCCACCATATCTATTGAATGCCTGAAGATATTTTCTTGAAACTTAGTGTATACATGTATTACCCAATTAAGATTCTCTGGTGAAAGTTTGGATCATGAGGTCAAAGGTCAAAGGTCAAAAGGTCAGGGTCAAATACATAGAATTTCACTATTTCCACCATATCTATTGAATGCCTGAAGATATTTTCTTGAAACTTAGTGTATACATGTATTACCCAATTAAGATTCTCTGGTGAAAGTTTGGGTCATGAGGTCAAAGGTCAAAGGTCAAAAGGTCAAGTAAAAATATTAAAACTTCTTTTTTTTTTCTCCATACCTTGGAAAATTGTTCAAGGTATCTTCATGGAACATAGTATATACATATACTGACTGGAAGTGATTATCTACAGAATGTAGGGTTCATGGGGTCAAAGGTCAGGGGTCAAAGGTCAAGTGCAACACTTCAAAATTTTACTATTTCCTTCCTGTCATGCAATGCCAGCAGGGTGATTATTATTTTTTTTTAACACTTGGTGTATGCATACATGTGTAACCTAATCGAAATTCCCTGGAAAGTTTTTTTTTTCTTCTTTTTTTGCCTCAAAGGTCAAAAGGTCAAAAATCAAGTGAAAGTGCTGAACTAACTTTTTCCTCCATATCTCGGAAGTGGCTCAAGTTATCTTGAAACTTAGTACATATTATGCATGTTCTACCTGAAAGTGATTATCTTATGAATTTTAGGGTCAAGGGCCAGATGAAAATGGTAACAATTTACTATTCAATTCAGAAATTGCACTTTTTCTCCACACCTGTACCTTGAAAATTACTCAGTGCCTAAATGTATGAATGGGTCAAAGTCGAGTTAAAGTCCTTAAATCCCTAGATACATGCTCTCCTATTCATCCAATTAAACCTAGGTCAAGGAATGTGAACATTCAACACATTTGTGACAAACTTGTCATTTCAATATTTTGCCAATTTTGTGAAAATGTAATCACACATTGTCCACATGTACTATCTAGACCTATTGGGAAAATCATGCATTATGGCGGAGGCATACCAGTCGCCAAAGCGACATTTCTAGTTCGCTTTTTTTTTTGGGGGGGGGGGGTCATTTTCTCCCCATCCCCTCTCCACTGTTCAACCTGTACTACCCCTGATACACTTCGGATGAAAAGATGCGCGTTGATTGTAGATGAAAAGCAATTGATCTCAACTGCGATATCTTTGTTACGTCACGGTGTGCTTACTACGTGAAGTCGCTGTAGATCCGGTTTCCTATAGTGTTGCAATGGCAACCCCAACACAGTACCATTGTGTACTCCACTTTATCAGTATTACCTCCCAAGTGTGGCACAGAATTAATGTTTCAGAATGTTGATTTCATACTTCTCAGACGCTTGAGGGGGATAAAGATTTTCCCTTTTATCTCGGGGTTTTCTCATCCTTTTTTCTTCTTTTCTATATCGAGAGGGGACATTAATTTGAACGCGAGCGCAACAGACAACAACAACCATTCAACATTAGGGGCGGGGGTATTAATCACTTTCAGTGATAATTCTAGTTTTTGTTATATTTTGAGTTTAATACATATTAGTATATAGTATGTTAAGTTATATACAGATTTGATACTGCAAATTTGATGTCGGTATTGTATTATTATTATGTGTTTATCTGTATGTATGTGTTCATGCAGGGCCTCCAAGAACAACAGTGTTTAACCCACTGACGGAGCCACCCTGTGAAAATAAAACATATAAATAAATAAATAAATAAATAAATAAATAAATAAATAAATATAATACAAGCACATGTACACACACACACACACACACACTCAAACACCTGTGAGTCTTCTGCACATGCGGTCCCCCTGGTTACCATGGCAACGTTTTCTGATATACTAGTATGCCATATCGCATTTCAAGTTCATTGCACCAGAGAAAGGGGAAAAAGGGTGCAAAGTAACACGGACTATCATTATACGTCGACGCCCCCCCCCTTAACTTGACATTGCCTACATATGGCATAAATTATATTTAAAAAAACACACAATAAAAACTAAAAAGAAATTTAGCGTTCGTGTAAAGCTATATAAAGAGGACATCGACTACCAGTCATTCGGTCGTACCATGGACCTACAACCTGACAACGGTGCGATGAACAGCGTTCGGGAATACCCCTTTTTGGTTTTGGGTGGGCTTTTTTTTTCACAGTGGAAGGCGGCTGTTTACTGCTCGATTCAAATTTACATTTCAAAGTCATAATTAATCATTCGACTTTTGTCGTGTCGGGAAGAGGTTGCACACCTGGAAGAAATAAAGAAAGGAAAAGGAAAAAAGAAAGAAGAATCATCTATAAATATCATTGGCACCCATTTAACCTACCTGTTCTTACTTACCCTTTGTTCAACAACAACAACAGCAATAACAACAACAACAACAACAACATCAACAACAATTACAACAACAACAACAACAGTAACAACAAAGTAAATTGTCTGTTCAGACGGAACATTTTCATTTTCTGAAACCCTACATGCACAATAATCATGGTGAAGAAGCATCGTCTAGGGGATATATCCCATTATCCTTCCCTTTTTTCGCCTTTTTTTTGGGTCATTTTCTCCCCATCCCCTCTCCACTGTTCAACCTTACTCCCCCTGATACAGACGAGCTTACGCCCGGAGAAACACCCTCTTGTTTGACAATAACCCCAGGTCGAAATCTCAATGTACTGTATTTTTTCTGGTCTCTAATTAATGCGACTCATTCTTTCGTCCAGGGGAGGGGTAAATAATCCGATCTGTTTCTGGTAGAGCCATGTAAGACTTCGGTTAGAATCCCAGCACTTTGTATCACCTCCATTCATCTTTTGTCCAACACCCCTCGTTGCAGAGGGGCTCCCAAATAACGCGACGAAAGAGGGTGAGGAGGGGGGGGGGGGTATGTTAGAAGAGGGTTACGAAAAAAAAAAAAAAAAACCCACACCACCAGTGGGTTCATGTAGTGCTCCAAGAAAAATTGAGATATTTTTCTCTCTCTTCTTTTGTCGTCGTTCTTTTCCGCTTCTACCATTGCTCCCTCAGTTCGACACCAATCAAACCTCAACAACAAGGCAGTAACTTGGTTTCCTGACCTCCGATGGATTAAAGATAGAAAAAGTAACTCAATGAGGAGATTATCTTGTAATAATTTTGTACCTCGCAATCCACTCAAGAACGAGACGTAATCCAAAACCCTTTCTCCTTTAAACGGTCACAACCATTGGATACGAAAGGCACGATTCTCGAGTCTTTTCCCCCGTTTTTTTTTTTCTAAATCTAAACCGCAGAGTAAATATCAGATGTTGCACTAGTTCGCTCACGGTTAAGATTTCAATGAACTGCATCGTCAATGCGTGTTCGCGTCCATAGCAACGTTCCGTGCAAACACCTCATGTCGACAAACTGTCTGTCTTCACGGAAACCACGTTCTCCAGGTCCTGAATCTGTTCGGACCTTGGACGGGCTCAAAACCGATCAAACTCCGTTGTTTTTTCCACTCCCGTCTCATTTTTTTCTATCAGTCCACACTTATTGTCCGACCACGGAGGTAGAGTACCTACATTGTACTTCGATAGAACAAATGATAACAATTGAGGACTATGCATGATATAGGATAGGAAAGCATTCCCCAAGTTAGGGGACCAAAGGGAAGATACTGTAGTCACTGACTTATGAGCAGTCTTCATCCGAAAGCGAACGGCTTACAAATGAGACAAATTTCGCGGCATATGATTGGATGACTAGACAAATACACGATTTGTGGCGCAACAATGTGCCCGCGTTGCACGTACAGTGCGTCATGCTGTCTCTTTAGAAAGTGTCTGGTGCGGATAGCGGTAGACATCCTCCCGATTCGTCTTGAAGGCAACTTCTCTCACCCCTCCCCTCGCTCTCCTTCAATCTTACCTCCTCTCTTGTTGTTTTTCCCCTCATCCCTCTCTCACATATGGACACATGAAGAGACGCCACTTCTCCCTCCATTCCTTTCAGTCTAATGTCAATGGGGAGGGCTGTTAGGAGAAGTATGAAGAGATTTATTTCATTGGATTCCGTAGATGTTGTTATAGAGTGCGATCGAGTGACTAGGGACTCTCCCTGATCGTCGAACCTGAAGGTGAAATCTTCATGGAGAGACGAAGACTGTCGTGAAATCAGCGAATCAAAAATTTGAAAAGTTATCCAAATTCTCTGCAATGTTAGTGACAAAAAGTTGATGTCACTTTCAGATATCTTTTTTTCTTCTCAAATTATGTGTCTTCATTTTCAAATTTTCATTTTCCAATAACACGATGATTTTGAATGCATAGTTTCATGTATGCAATGCTCTTACCCATTTTTATCCTCCCTTTCGAAGGTGTGTTTATACATTTTGATTTAATTGTTGCAGATGCATATAAACGAATTTGTGTTATTCAAAACAAGACATAATTTGATTTGATTTGATTTGATTTGATTTGATCAGATGTTGTGCAACAAAGAGATTGTAGCAAGGAGTGTATGTGTGTTAACTGTGTTGCATCGTGTCTACCACAAAGTGGTGCGAAACGATTAGCTCTGTGGCTGATGCCACAAGTGTCACTGGAGTCACAGTCAAAAACACAACATGTTTTGACGGTTATGGATGTTGCGGTTATTATCATACTGTCATTCACGTTGGAGTGGAAAAAGGCGGACCCTTGCGCCGAGCCTGCCAGTCCTGCGGGGCTCGCCCCACTCCAGTCACCGCCCTGGTGTCGATGTCGCGGTCATAAGCGGACTCAAGTGCCAAGTTGACTGAACGAAAACCTGGGCTGATAAAATATGACATGCCCCGAACAATACATGTAGCTGAGGAGGATCGAGAAAGAGAAGGCGGGGTGAACCGGGGAGCGACAGTATAGTGTCATTCGTTCCTCGATGATCACCTCCCCTCCTATCCCCTTTCCTTAACCCTTCTCCAATCACCCCCTCAAGCGACCCCATCCTACCAGCACCACCTTGGGATTCGAATAATTGCCCCTCTCTTCAAACTCCGGCTAATAGCTTGGGTGTTGAGGTCATTTGGAGTAGGCTCCCTCTCCATCTCATTCCCGCTCTCCACCCTCTCCTGCGAAAGCAGCTATAACCTACTAAAGGGCTTTTTACACTTGTAAATTTTTGCTTAGCCCCGGACCAACGGTGGGGCTAAGGGGGGGGCCTTAGCCCCACCGTTGGTACGGGACTATCCTTAGCCCACTTTCTGTTTACACTCGTTTTTGCCAAAGTGGGCTAGCCCCACCGATAGTACGGTACTATCTGGCCCTGCAAAATAGCAGGGGTTAGCACCGCAATTGCGGTGCTAGCACCGCAATTGCGGTGCCAAGCAAGTGAGTGTAAACAGAACGAAAAAAATAATCCTGGGCTAAGCGACGGAGACGAAGTCCGACCCTCACTGACCAATCAGAAACGAGGTAATCAAGTGCTGCCGGTGCGTGCGTGTACGTGTACAGTACACAGCTAAATTATGAATATTCATGTGGTTTAGAAAGTCCGGGGCTAAGAAATACGAGTGTAAAAAGGTCAGTTTTCTCCTTAGCCCCGGACAAGAGATAGTACGGGACTAATTGGCGAGTGTAAAAAGCTGAAAAAATTGGTACGGGACTAACGATAGTCCTGGGTCAGAGAAAGTCCGGGGTTAAGAAACACAAGTGTAAAAAGCCCTTAAGTGCTCCAAATGGTAGTTGGTGTAGACTGAGCCAATCAGTCTGCGTTTGCCAATCTGATATCAATGGAACTGTAAAAACACATAAGGAAAAAAAAATAACACCACTATATCAATATTCTTAAGCTGATGCATACAAACAATGAGTAATCAAACGCCGTAGTTTTGACAGCACACTGTACTTGCACCATTGCAAATACCATGCGCGCTCATTCGCCATGTGGAGCGCAAAATGCAACTTGGTGTTCGCGTCACAGGTAGTAAATTGGTGGCAGGCGCCAAGGTTTAATGCGTTCTACTGACTGGCGGGAGATTCATGGCAAAACTTTGGATGCGTTTACCCTATCATTTTGCTGGTGGTCTACGTCTTTTTGATGGGTTTTTGTTTAAAATTTATTTGTTTGTTTTGTTTACTCTGTTCCTGTCAGAGACTGAATATGTGTCTCAATGAATCCGAAAAGACGTAGAAAAGTTCATCAATTCTCTCGGGTCACTACCGGAGCGCATGGTTTATGTGAGGTGAGGGCGTTTCAGAGAATTGAAAAATGATATGGACATAGTTATGTACTTTGTCTTCGTGTATTTTTTTTTCTTCCGCGCTACACAGGGAGTTGGGGTGTTGTAACACAAGACGGGCATGTATTATCGACCTCAAACATGCAAGATAACATTAGAGGGAAGCCACCCACAAAAAGTCTTTCAAAAAATTCCTTTTTTCAAATTGGTCTGACAAGGCGACGCCCCACAGCTCCAGTGATCGAAAGGTTTCGACAAATGTCACGGAATATTATTTTTATCTATCAATTTGTGGCTATTCTACGCTACCTATTTTTGTTTCTTGTAGTTTTGGGATGGTAGTAAAGTGTTTTATTATTAACGTTTGCAGAAAATGTCAAAGAAAGTAATGTGCACGATTAGCAAAGTATGTAAATCTTTTGTGTATGTTGCATTAAGCAGCAATGCATTAGACAGTTATCATCTCGGAGGGTTGTATTTACCTCCAGCTAAATAAAAACACAAAGAAAAGGAAACCTCTTAATATATATATATATATATATATATATATATATATATATATATATACAAATACCAGCTTGAACTTCAAGGTTCGCTGTCCTCTAGCACTATGTTGCCGTGTTATTTCACGTGACTTTATATTCCAAGCGACCCTTACTAACCTGCATTCATCATCCGCAGAAGTCAGACGTTGACGAATGATTAATACGACATCAATGTTTTCCCCTGCAATGAATTTTTGTTCCTCCGTAACGTGAGACAAAAGTTATGCTTTGTAATCTTATTTCATACACTCGGTCCGTCCTTACAAAAAAAGTTGAAGATCTTCTTTCAAAAGTGCACCATATAGGTATGTGCGTATAATATACGCTTCATATTTTTATCGCGCACTAATTCATCGTCGGCCATACAGGGCTCCAAGACCTGCGTAATACCTCGTCACGGTTCTCTATTATCCAATGGCCCGTCTCCTCTCCCTTGATAAATATTTCAAAAAGCCTACCAAATATAAATGTTTTTTTATGATCTTTGTTCCCAACATTGACAGACTCTTTCAAATATTACATTCCATAATCCCTCAGCGCAGCCGCTTTGTAACAGTTATTGATACTACTTTTATAAACTTACTGCAATTGGTAATTGATAATACTTCTGGAACTACGATTGGTACCATCTTTAATAGTTTTAGCACTTACAAATTTTAATCGCTATTACGAAGGATTCATCTGCGAGAATCACTGCCACTACTACCACTACCACCATTATTCTTTTCCACAAGATTGTTGTTATTACCAATGCCAGCACAAATATATCCAGATATAATTGAGATTACCACCCCACTGTCGACAAGCTAATGCCACTTCTGCAATTTTCCTGCTTACTCTACTTATGATACGCCAAAGTACTACTCTATCTCTAATTGCTTCGCCTAAAGAAACTAAGACTGCAAGATTTCAACCTTACTCATAAAATCTGCTTACGGAGTTATCTTTAGAAATGTCAGGCGCATTCTAAGCACACGATAAGAATTCGTTACTCTTGTGAAATAACATGTGGACATTTGGACCAAAGTTGACCGTGTCGTTTGTTTGAAGGAGACAGTTGAGATCGTTGCACGTTAGAAATGACAAATTAATAGTTTTGAAAGCTCTGACGCATGCTTTCTTCTCGTGTTTGACCTGACGTATCTGTAAGTGTCTTTAATCGACACGAAAGAAGAATTTCAATATGCTAGACCGTTTGCAGACAGGCCACATAACTGCACTTTGATGGATGTGAGTTGCACGACAGCTTTGACCTCTGTACAACATGAATCCCGTTCTCGTTGTGTCACCCTACTCTCCGTGGGGGGATGGCAAGGTCACGTGGGGACATCACATGAGGGACCCCATCGGCATGCTGGCGTGGATTAACAGTGTTTACACGCAGTCCGATCTGTACCGTGAGTTTCCAACAAGAAACAGGTGGCGTGTCGAATTTATGAGACCGCGTATTTTGCACATGACCTTGGAATAATGCACTTCTTTTTGCTTTTAAATCGCTGATACAAGGCGATCGATATCGGGGATCTCGGGGTTAAGTCCACGCGCGGAGGGAATTGGGTGGTGACGAAGTAGCGGTCGTCTCGTCTTTGCCAGACCACTCATTTTCTCGTCAGATCCCACTCTCGTTCACATTCCCAGAAAATCTCATCACTTCAAGCGGACATCCCTCCACTCCCGTCCACGTACAATCATGCTCAGCGACGCGAATGCAGTATGGAGTGCGAGCATGCGCAACATTGACGATTTATGAATCCCATGCCAATGACTTGAATCCAGGTGGAACGGAATTTTCAGGCAACATCGAAAAGATTGATAACCACGCAATACCAAGCGGCTTAATGTTGCAGGTTACTTATCCGGCCAGCACATAATTGTCCGTTGTGGCCTCAGTTGCAACTACTCTCTCCAAAGTTGCAACATCTGTCAGTGTTGAAGAAGTATAAAGAGCAATCGAAGTCGTGAAAAACCCAACTCGTCGTCTGCGGTCGATTCTCTTAATATATCTCCATGACTACCCAAAGCGTTACCGTTGCTATACGCATGCGCAGCGAGGCATTCCGACAGTGGCGTTGAAACGATGATGGATGTGCTAATCGTTTTCTTGTCACGCCTGAAGTCCGGGATGAAACTAATGCCGTGTTCCGTCCGAAAACGAAATGGTGGAAAAGAAAAGGAGATAATACCGATTTGGGATCCGACAGTCCTTTAAGATGTTGTTGTCAAAATGACATCAGCGAAATGGGGAGTGTGATCAGCGTGGGTCGTCGCTCGTAACCATTTATCATTCCTCACCCGCCTCCATGCACTGCCATCTTCACTGTTTTTTTTGTCTGGCTGGTAGTCCCATCAGCTCTGTCAAACAAAGCCCAAACTCCAGTCCGCCAATTTCACAAATAACTTTTGATCGTCTGTCAGGGGAAGAAAGAACTTCACCCATCTCTCTTTATTCGGACCATTTCTTTTGGATAAACGAATTATGATCGTAATCTGCATACAAAAATGCTTTTTATTGAAGTGGTGTAGGCCAGCCAGGATGTTTTTAGATATATTCCCTCTGAGCACAATGGCAATTTGGTGATATGCGACGTAATCAGTCTTGCGCTCAAACAAATAGTGCCTACATGGCTGTACAGAGACGAAACAGTGCATTTAATACACCCAGGAGGGCTTACAAATAATGTTACAGGTTGGTGTACTCCGAGTGAAGCTCAGTCAGTGATGTTATTCTTTCTCTTGTTTTCTTCTTCTTCTTGCTGTTACTGTTTTTTTTTTATGCTGCTGGAAATTCGATGCCCATGTTATTTGCTCTGAGCGACCAAATGACTAAATGTTGCCAGAATGTGCATAAACCGTAGCCGAAGTATCTCAGCGTATCGAATCAAATAATAGCAATACGTCATTGGATTATCTGGACAGATTTTACGTTGCCAGGTCTTCCTATACCGTTTCCGCCTCCCCTCGATAGCTCGACATCGCCCCCCGCGTATTCGATACCACAGATGAAGCGTAACAACGCTTTGGAGGTGAACCATTGAGTTGGCTTGTTTTGAGCGGGAATGAAAATGTATATTTTCCGCCTCGATGGATGCAGGAGGCTGCGGGTGCACAGTGTGTGTATAATCACTCGACATCACAACTTCCCCGCGTGTTTGACTTATAATGCAACAAAATCATCATTAATGACAATGATGAGATAAATAATGATTATGATAGTAATAGTAGAAGTACTACAGTAGTAGCCATGATTATAATAATCATTTGATAATGGGATGGTAATAACACTGAAAATTATAATAATTATATATTCATATTCACCTATAGCAGCCTCTTCAGAGTAATGGCTGCTATTCCAGCTTGCTTTGTGATTATAATTACCACCAAAATATAATTGCCAGGAGCCTTTCGGCATACACATGGGTGAAGTGAGCGCCGGATGGGATTCGAACCCATGATCTTCAGTCGGCAGTCATAGCCTCTGAGTCTATACCACAGACCTCCGACGTGAAAAGTACTACTGATCTCCGTGCAAGAAACTATGATGAGAAGAAAATGATACACCGCTGTCGTAGTGGCACATTCCCATAAGAGGCCGACGAAGAGGTTTGGCCGCCGGTTGCGTGCATCGTCCACAATAATTTTGCCGTTGTTGGGTTGCGACTACGAAGCGAAAGCGCGTACGTCACCGCCAGAACCCGACACTGCAAGGGCTCATATTGATATTGGCATTAACCTTTTCAGAAGCGATTACCGCAAACAGGCAAGGACAGATAATGTATGCCCCGTGCTTGTTTCTCCCGAGCCAGCCATGCGCGGGGGGTTTGGCGCATTTTTCGCCCAAACTTGCGACCGTTCCGACTTGCGACGTCATTCGTCACAGAGACTGAAGGAGGCAAACCAGCCGATGTGATGACGAGATGACAATGCCAGTCTTCTCATCACTCTAGAAGGAAGATGTTTCATTAAGGTCTTCCGTTCCTCCTTCCAGAATTGATATTTTGAAAGCCCTGTATACCGAGTACGGTGTTATGGTCATGCTTTATGGTATATAATTCAACATCTAATCAATCAATCAATCAATCAATCAATCAATCAATCAATCAATCAATCAATCATTGATTAGTCAACAGATCGACCAATCGAAACGCTACAGCTCTTGTTCATACTCTGTACACCAGCCGTGCACAGTTCTTTTCTTTTCTCTCTCTATCTCTTAATAAGTATACATTTCTCTCCTTTTTTTTGTATGTGTACCGAACGGTAGCCGCATCCCGGAGATGCTTTGGTAGCCCCTGGGATAAAGGTCAAGATATGTTGTTGATATTTCACATGGTCGGTGTATTCCTTACGACTCCGCGCTCGAGGGAGAGGAGGAGAAAAAAACTATGAGAGCTAGAGAAAAAAAAAAAGAAGAAAACGAGACATACACATGCAGAGAGTAATCCTCGTGTAAGGATGACAAGAGTCGATGGGGAAGAATGTCCATGGTTTCCTCGTAGTTAGAATGCGATGGATGATCAAAATTGACCATGCCGAGTCATTTTGGCGCGACTCGGAGAGAGAAGAAGAAGACGAGGGCAAAAAAACTCCAAACATATGTTCCCGCCAGAAGAAAAACAAGTCAATTTCATCTCGATTAGGAGAAAATCAAATTGTCCTCTCCTAGATGGACCAAAGCGATTGTCCCTCGCCTTATGTCCAGAAGCGATCTTGTTTTGTTTTTCGAGGGGCTGATTACACGGGGCTCACCCTCGCCCGAAACAAATGGTTTGCATAATATAACGACCGCATTTTCCCCTTTCCGTTGTAGTTTGCAAGTGTTACCCCGAGCAACACATCACAGCATCCTGTCGATTGATACGTTTGCCCCTGGTTTGCAATCAGCGCAAAACAAGTCGCGATCTTGACACGATAAGTGACCAAAATCCACTCCAGCTTTCCTCCATTTGTCCTTTCGTTCCCCACGTCTTCACGCCGAGGCTGTGGGAGAACACTGCAATCAGCTGGGGAGCAGAGATGACAAAAACAAAACAAAAACAAAACAAAAAATGTATTAGAAAAGGAGGTTTTAGAAGGAATCCTTCGCAGCCGAGGTGAAACAGTGTTGAAATAAACCTGATCCGGAGAAATCCCTCACAATAAAAACCCGGGTAATAGACAATTTGTCTCATTTCTGTAACCTATTTTAGCCCTACTGGAAACATTATGATTCGTGGTAATCGGTTTCAGGTGAATGGGATCATGGGATAAATCGTAACCGCCACAAGAGGGCTGCATTTTTTTCGGAAACTGAGGTGGCTGGCAAGAAGTGGGGGAGGGGTCACCTGAAATAAGAGTAGGTTGCCACATTACGTCGACCTCATGTTCCCTAGCATGCATGGAAGGTTGATACCGTTCGTGAGAGCGTGGCACACATCCATGGTTACCGTGTATAAACGAGCCCAAGATCGTATGTGTGTATATGTATGTTTAAAGTGTGGTAATAACGAACGCACACCATTGGCCCATTACGTGACGTAAATGACTTTTCGTCACCCATCGTCGACACACACGACATGTCCGCGCATTGACCTAAACATACTATAACCCACGAGTCAAAGCCATTTGCTAGCGATAAGACGCAGCTTTGGTCGACAAAATATGTAAATTGTAGTGAGAAATTTGTAAGATATGTTGCAAAGCAATTTCGTACCTTTGATTCTAAAAACCATCTGTAGCATGACCCTTGCTAACAAAAAGAATATAATTTTGATGGAGTACAGAAAAGAAGTATAGACAGGCCCGTTCTCTCGGTGCATCAAGACTAATTCATGTTCAAGGGGCAAGACAAATTTGCATTTTTACTGTAAAGGCCCCAGGAAAATAGACCCCCCTAATTTTTTGGAAGTCTCTAGAATGGTATACATAGGGAAATTTACCCTCACAAGTTTATTCCACCCACCCCTGAAATCAGAATGGAGCTCACCCAGTTTCTTCAAATTCTAAGAAAACTGACTCCATCCCGATGGATGTGGTTTTGAGCCCCACACATTCATTCCCGCATCCATTGTGACTGGACGTCATTTTCTCTTCTTTCAGGTAAGAAATCTGACTTTTATTCCTGTTAAATTATTTTGTAAACCATTCCCTTTGACTGGTAAATTTGGGTAAATTACATGATATTTAGTGTGTTGTAGTTAAATTGCAGGGTTCCTCCTTCAGAAAGAGAGGAATTCAGATCACAAATGGTGTTCTCAGTGAAGTTATTGAATAGTTATTCATTAGTGTTAATACCGGATATGATTGCTTGATTATGATGCGGTAGTGGTTATATGAATTTGAGTGTTTGTGTCATTATTATATTTCTGTAGTGATTTAATCGCTTTCATTATGAAAAATGTATAATTGCTACTTAAGCTGATTTAGTTTCGGATTAAGTACTGCTGGTGTGAGTGTGAACAAGCCATAGGCTGTGCAATCCAGTGTAGAAGGATGAGCAGAGCAGTCAGTGTAAACACTCTACTAGGTGGTGCGCCGCACCAGAGTCCATTGACCTTAGGCTATCTTGGGAATGACTGCAAAGTCACTGATATTTATTTCATTTCTGAGTGGAAAACCCAAATGCTTGAACGAGTGTACAAATTGTGAATACAGGGATACTATGGATGATGTTAACAGAGCAGTATTGTAGCATTGTCGTATCGTACAAAATAGAAACAGCGAGAAGTAAAATAGTGTACATATTTAGAGTGTAGATGTAGAAATGGAGGTCCAGTGTGAACACAGTTTGGATGACTCACAGCAACCTCCACGCCTTATCGGCCAGAGCGCTGACCACTAGCTCTCTGGACGGTGTGTTTATAGTTGTGGTCAGTACCTCTCTCACTTTCTCAGCTCCTCAGTTCCTCACTTTTGGCCAGTTCCTCACTTTAGTATAAAGAAATTAAAAAGGAATCATTCAGGGATCGTCCCCAAAGTTTGGTCCGCAGAGCGACTGTCGTGAAATTCCCGAAATACTTTCGCTTTTGCCTGACGGCAGGGATCATCTCAAATGTTGTTAAAGCTTATATTGTAAAAGATTTTACAGAAGCGTTTGTGTAATATCAGAGGAGAAAAATACAGAAACGAGCAGGAAAGAGAGAGAAAACCTGGCTTTTAGAGGAACAAAGGAAAACTAAAGAAGTTAGATTTGTTTGTCATGTACTGAGATGACTAGTTTTCCTTCTTGCTTTTAAAACAATACTTGCCGAAGAAGTGAATGCATTCCAGGTTTAGGTTTATTTAATCATTGCATTTCAATTCATTGATACAAGCAGAGAATAATTAAAGGATATGTAGTTGCATTTATTGGATTAAATCATTAACATATTAAATGACTGGTTAAGGTTAAGCTAGATTGTTTTATTAAAGGAGAATTTTACAATTAATTATGCTTAGTGCGAAGGAACAATAAGATTGATTGTTATGAGTAAGCGTTATAATTAACCTTTGATTTTATAGAAGTGTTGAGGTATAAATCAAGCATCATATTGAGCAAGGTAAATTATCAATTATACTGATGAAGAATTAGGTATTCATATCAGCATATTTGCATGTGTCATTCACATTGTGTTGATGAGAAGGAGTGATTGATAATTATTTTGATTGCTATTAATATGATCATTGAAATTCAGTATGATTTATACTGAGAATAAAGACACACATTCATTCCCGCATCCATTGTGACTGGACGTCATTTTCTCTTCTTTCAGTTTACCTATGTTCCGTCCACCCCCGCCGGAGTGGGGTAACAATTTGGCGACCCTGCCAGGACAGCAATACTCATGCTGTCTAGCGACACGAACCAGTAACCCCGACACGCTGGAGACGACCCGATGGTCACGTTAAACTGAGGAGGGTGGAAGCCAGAAGCTGAGCAGCAAGGACCGGGATACGAAACTCGTCATTAGTCGACTGACCAGTTGGGAAGGGTCTCCAAGGTTAAGTGTAAAGTGAGTCAAGCCCCAGAGCTGAGGAAAATGGCAAGTTTTGAAGAAGTTCAACTCGAGGTCGTCAAGGAGCTGTATCAGCTGGAGGCACCCGCCCTTCTGCAGTTAGCAGGTCAGCTTTCGTTGGCCACGACTGAGGGACAGACCCGTGGTAAAGTTTTACGGCTGATCAGGGACCACGTCGAGGAAATGAGTGATGATGCAGCAGGCATGGTGGTCCTTCAGGGACTGCTCACTGGCCTCAAGGAAAAGGAAAAGGAAGCTTCACCACCATCCCCTGCAAGCATCCCTTCGTCCGCCACACAGATACCGCCAGAGAGCCCCAAACCGGAAACCACCTGTAAGGAGAGTCGAGTGGACCCCACCCCAACTACATATGCACCACCGATCTACCGAAAAGAGCTACGAATTGCGGGCCAGATCGGTGAGGCAAATCAGAAGGATCGCCTCACCTTCTCTAGTCTCCACCACCAGATGCAGGCTGCCCTGGTGAAGGGCTACTCTGAAAGTGAGGTGGTGGAGGCCGTCCTAAAGGCGATCAACCCTGGCCTGAAGCTTCGCTCTTACCTTGAAAACTACCCCAGCCTCACCTTGGATACGCTGAAGGTAGTATTAAAATCACACTACCAGGAAAAGGACGCCACAGAGCTTTATCAGGAGCTCTCCCAGTTGACGCAAGGACGCCAAGAGACCCCGCAGAGCTTCATCATGCGAGCCTTGGACTTAAGGCAGCGGATTGTCCGGGCGTCAGCAGAGACAACTGAGGGATTGCATTATGACGAGGCCTTAGTGAAAAAGATGTTCCTGCATACGATCATCACTGGGCTAGAGAGCGACACCATTCGACAGGACCTAAAACTCCACCTTGACTCTGACATTACGGACGAGGCACTCCTTGGGCACGTTGACACTGCAACGTCCTTGGAAATGAAAAGGAAACAAAAGTACAATACCAAACCCAGTGCTCGTCTCACGGCGATTGCTGAGGATGAGCTGGAAAAACCACACAAGAAGTCGACAGAAGCCAGGCAGGATCCTGTGAATGCCCTGGCTGCACAGGTGGCTGACCTTAAGGCCTGTGTCCTCGCACTGCACAACAAGGTGGAGAATTCTACCAGGTCCAAGGATAATGCACCAAGCCAAACCACCACCAGACCAAGGGGGTGCATGAAGTGCCGTAGCGAGGGAGTTGGAGACAGGTGCCGCCACTGTTTCAAGTGTGGTGGTGACAACCACATTGCCCGAGGATGTAGGTCAACGCCTCCAACAAACCAGACCCAGGGAAACGGAAACAGGGCACCCCGGGGGGACCAGGAGTAGCCCTCAACCAAGTAGCGTCCCCACTTAAGCCTAAACCAGACCCAAAGTCGCAACACCGAACCCTCCCCGACAATCTCTCACCCAGGCAGCACCAGAAACTCGTAAGCTTAGTGGGCGAAAGGTGTCTGGTCCATTGTACCCTCAACGACCACCCAACCCAAGCCCTCTGGGACACGGGCGCACAGGTGTCTGTCCTGAGTGAACACTTTCTCCAAGACCACCTCCCTAATGCACCACTACGTCCGATCGATGAACTGACCCAGACTGAACTGACCTTGAGAGCGGCCAATGGCACAGTCATCCCATACACTGGCTGGGTGGACATACTTCTGACGCTTGCTGCTGATGAGCAGAAGGAACATGAAATCAAGGTGCCGTTCCTGGTAACTAAGGACAATGTGACTGAGCCCATAATAGGCTACAACGCGATCCGAGAGATTGTTTCATCAGTACCCAACCAGCGAGTAGCTCACATCACCAGCGTCCTTGAGAAATCATTTCCGAACCGAATGCAGTCACCAGAGATGCTTGTCGGAACTCTTAGGGCAGACCACCCAGACGAAATGTGTCATGTGAGGCTTGGACGGTCCAGCATGAAGATTCCAAAGAAGCAAGGGATTGTACTGACACTAAGGGCCAGAACTGGGCCAATCGTGGAGGACACCCTTGTACTGTTCGAGCCGGATGTGAATCCCACTTGGCCTGAGGGACTCGACATAGACGACTGTCTCATTCAGGTCTCCCAAGGAAAATCCAGCCGCATCAACATCCCTGTGTATAACAACACTGACAAACCTATTACCCTCCCTAAACACACCTCGCTAGGGCGACTACTACAAGTCCGATCAGTGTTGCCCGGACCTACTATACCACCTGACAACCTAGTCACCAAACAGGATTTCACTCTGTCAGAAGTTACAGCCTCAACCGGGGAGCCAAAGGAGAGGTTCTCCCTTGATCATCTATCTGACCAGGAGAAGGCAGCAGTGGAAAGCTTGCTTGAGCAAGAAAGCGCAAGTTTTTCCAAAGATGAAAAGGACATGGGCTCTATCCCTGGGCTCCAAATGAAGATCCACCTGACAGACAATGACCCCGTCCAAAGAACATACCAATCCATACCCCGACCACTGTACCAGGAAGTAAGGTTATACCTTCAAGACCTTCTGGATAGAGGCTGGATCACCCGGTCCGAATCGCCTTATGCCTCCCCGGTAGTCTGTGTAAGGAAAAAGGATGGAAGCTTACGCCTTTGCATAGACTACCGGGAGCTAAATAAGAAGACCATCCCCGACCGTCAGCCTATCCCCAGAATGCAGGATCTGTTGGATAGCTTAGGAGGCAACCGATGGTTCACCACATTGGATCAGGGGAAGGCGTACCACCAAGGGTACATGTCTGTGGAAAGCCAACCCCTGACAGCCTTTGTAACCCCTTGGGGGTTGCATGAGTGGAAACGGATCCCCTTCGGCTTAAAGAACGCCCCAGCAGCCTACCAGAGGTGCATGGAGACCATGCTTGAAGGTTTGAACCACAACATCTGTGAAGTCTACCTCGATGATATCATCGTGTACAGTAAAACCTTCGAGGAGCACATCCAACACCTGCGCACTGTCCTGCAACGCCTTCGACAACATGGCGCCAAACTGAAACCGGCAAAGTGCAGTCTATTCCAGAAGGAAGTGAAATTCCTTGGCCGGATCATTTCAGCTGAAGGTTACAGAGCCGACCCGGTTGAGACTGACGCCTTGAAATCCCTCAAAGACCAGACCCCAAAGACTGTGGGCGACCTCCGGAAGCTTCTCGGACTCACGGGATACTATCGACGATACCTTCAAGACTACGCTAAAAGAGCCAAACCCCTGTATGCTCTACTGAAACAGGAGAACCTACCAAAACCAAGCTCAGAAAAGGAAGGGGCCCAAGCCCGTACCAAGGGGGAAAAGGAAGGGTCAAGCTCCATCCAGCACAAAAATCAGCTGGACGACCACCCACCAGAAGATAATCGACAGCTTCATCGATGATCTCCTCAACCCACCAATCATGACCTACCCCGATTTTGATGCACCGTTCGTCCTTCACACCGATGCGTCTCAAGAGGGGTTAGGTGCTGTGCTTTACCAAGAACAAGATGGCATCCTTCGAGTGATTGCTTACGGGTCCAGGACTCTAACCCCAGCAGAGAGGAACTACTATCTCCACTCTGGAAAGTTGGAGTTTCTGGCCCTTAAATGGGCCATAACCGAACACTTTCGACACTACTTGCTGTATGCCAAGAGCTTTGTGGTGTACACGGATAACAATCCATTGACGTATATCCTGTCTACTGCAAAGCTCAACGCAACGGGACACCGCTGGGTAGGAGAACTAGCAGACTTCAACTTTGAGATCCGGTATCGCCCAGGAAAGAAGAATGGTGATGCAGATGCTCTTTCTAGGATGCCATTAGATCTCAATAAGGCTGACCAGGTTTTCTCAGAGAAAACATCTCCAGACTTGATCCAGGCTGTCATCCAGGGTGTGCAGGTGGCCTGTGATGAGGACTTCGCCTTGATCCAGTCTCTGGCGGTGGATGTTAGTGCAGCTGAGATGGATGCAGCGGTAGGAGACCTTGGAACCCTCAGTCCAAGTACCATCCTACAGGCACAGAAAGAAGATCCCTCACTTGCTAGGTGCCTGTACTACAAAAACAGGGGAACATGGCCTAAACCACATGAAAGACACGGCGACACAAAGGAGACCACGGCATTGCTGCATGAGTGGAGAAAGCTCTCAGTAGGAGAGGACGGCATCTTGCGCCGCGTGACCCCAACCAAGACACAACTGGTTGTTCCACCAAAATGGAGGCCACTAGTCTGCCAGGAGCTCCACAACAAGATGGGACATTTGGCAGCTGAGCGAACCCTAGATCTCGCACGAGAGCGATTCTACTGGCCCCGCATGGAGCGCTACATAGAATCCTACATTGCCGAGCAATGCTCCTGTCGTGCGAGTAAGAAACCTGCACGGATCCCCAGAGCCCCAATGCAGAGCATCACTTCAACTGAACCCTTCGACCTGGTCAGCATAGACTTCCTCCATCTGGAGCGCTGTAAGGGTGGATACGAGTATCTCCTGGTGGTCATGGACCATTTCACCAGGTTTGCCCAGGTGTACCCAACAACCAACAAGGCGGGAAGGACGGCGGCGGAAAAGATCTTTAACGACTTCATTCTCCGGTACGGGTACCCGAAGAGGCTGCACCACGACCAGGGCCGCGAGTTTGAAAATAACCTCTTTGCTCGCCTTCAACAACTCAGTGGCATCACACCCTCCCATACCACCCCATACCACCCACAAGGGAATGGGCAAGTGGAGAGGTTCAATAGGACACTACTCTCCATGCTCAGGACTCTGACCCAAACCCAAAAAGATGACTGGAAGAACCATGTGAACAAGGTGGTTCACGCCTACAACAATACAAAACACGAAGCTACAGGTTACTCACCCCACTTCCTCCTCTTCGGCAGAACCCCCAGGCTACCAATTGATTTGGCCCTTGGTATTCATCCGGGACCAAAGCAAGAGACTAAAGACATCGGCGAGTACGTGAAGCGATGGAAAGAACGGATGGAAGAGGCCTATGAGTTGGCACGGCAAAGCTCTAAGAAACTGGCCGAAAGAGGAAAGAAGTACTATGACCGCAAAGGAGTGCCCAGTACAACCCTAAGCCCAGGTGATCGGGTGCTGATCAAGAACTGCTCTCCCAGGAAGGGCCCGGATAAGCTCCGGCCATACTTCGAGAACCAGGTCTTCATCGTTGTTAAGAAGAAAGGAGACCTTCCAGTGTACGATGTCCGTCCAGAGAGTGGAGATGGTCGCAACCGCACCTTGCATCGCAATCTCCTCTTCCCCTGTGGCACATTTACTGGGGACGAGGTTAACCCGGCCACCAATGGGACAAAAGCAAGCCACAGACAAACTAAAACTAGAACTCCCAAACCAAGGCAGGCAGAGGCTACGGGCACCTTGGACCGCGACGATGATGATAGCTCTGATGATGAGATGTACATCCAGGCAGACTTCCCAGCTCACCAGAACAGGTCAGCAGACGCTCAGAGGGACCCAGTCTGCTATCCGCCAATAGCCCAGACCCATGATGGACCGCCAGTTAACCCAGGTATTCTGCTACAGGAGGACGTGCCAAATCCGCCTCTTGTAGGTGATGGAATTGCACCGAACGATCAAGCTGGGCTAAGACCCGCATCGGAACCTGAACTGGTAAATCAGCAGCAGTGTCTGGCAGATGCAGAACCCCAGCCTGAACTTGTTGCAGAACACCCAGCTATAGATGTTCCTGCAGACGACCAACTACGACCTGATGACGTAAACCCTCCAGCAGATGATAGACGGCCCAGGCGAGAGAGGCATCCTCCAAACACGTTTGGGTACCACAGTCTGGGCACGCCAGACCCATACTGTATGCCCAACCAAGCCAATGAGATCCAAGCCCAATATCGTCAGCAACCAGCCATGATGGGATGGCCAAATGTGACTGCACCACCATGGCTCTACCCTCCAACACGGTTTCCCCCCGTCAGCATGATATCCAACATACGTCATGCATATGCCCCACAGAACCAGCCCTACCCTTTACATCCAGGCTTCTACGAGAGTGGACAGCACCTGCAACAACCATGGCAGGAGGTACCACATCAGCAGCTGATGGCAACCCCTGGTATGATCCCTCCATTTGCACACTAACCGCTTACGGTGAACATTGGGAAATAAAGCGATCCTTACATAATAATAGTGGAAACGAGGTTAGATTGAACACTGCGCAGTGAGAGTATGATATTGTGTTGCTATTGCCACAGACATAGACAGTTGTGAAGACCTCATTTCATTGGAAAATGACACTTAACGAATTGATAGCACCGGGAGTGTTAAACGACGTTGGTTTGCTTAGACCTGTCCTATCCCCTGGGGAAGCGCGCGCCCCAGTAGGATGGCAATCATGAATGGACCAGTTTGTCGGCTCATGTAGTTGTTCTTAAGATGTTCGTTAGTGTATCAAAGTGTAAAATGCTGACAAGGATATGAAAGAATTCCCAATGCCTGGGAGATGTCCCACTGTGTAGTGGTTAGAGGCATTGAAGAGTAAGAATAATTCAATTGTTAAGATACTGGTGAATTTGAATCAATGTCGTTAAGATACTGCGGAAATATGGGCTTGTAGCCCTGCATACGATCAGAAAGTTTTGTAAATAGAATATTACTGTAGCCCTGTATGTGATCAAAAGGTTTTGTAAATAGAATATTACTGTAGCCCTGTATGTGATCAAAAGGTTTTGTAAATAGAACATCACTGAGAACATGCACCAAGTGGAATAACAGATCTTGTATATAAGGACATGTCAGGGACGACATTTGTTTTAGGAGGGGAAGGTGTAAAGGCCCCAGGAAAATAGACCCCCCTAATTTTTTGGAAGTCTCTAGAATGGTATACATAGGGAAATTTACCCTCACAAGTTTATTCCACCCACCCCTGAAATCAGAATGGAGCTCACCCAGTTTCTTCAAATTCTAAGAAAACTGACTCCATCCCGATGGATGTGGTTTTGAGCCCCACACATTCATTCCCGCATCCATTGTGACTGGACGTCATTTTCTCTTCTTTCAGTTTACCTATGTTCCGTCCACCCCCGCCGGAGTGGGGTAACATTACTGACGCGGGTGAGGGAGAGGGGCAGGAATTTCAAGTACAATAACATCTCAAAATGTGTCAGAAGAAGAACGTGGTCTTCCGTGATTATGATGAAGAGCATTCAGCCAATTTCAGCCGTAAGGGTTGCAAACATCATGGTGCCCGCTCTAATCACGATCTTCGCCGACCGTCCATTGTTCTGCGCCGGTCTCTTATCTCGCAAGGTGTGTATTTTCGATTAAAATGTCCATCTTAATCGATGCTAATGTATTCAACCATCACGTCTAATCAAGAGCACCGCGATTCCACACGGAGGCAGTGACGCAAACTCGGCTTCCACAGGCGAAAAGACCGGGAAAGATGGGGAAAGGGGGGTTGAGGAGGCGCTGGGGGCTAGCCGGGGATGTATCATTACCTTGGAAATTCAGCTTTTATGCTCGAGTGGGCTCGGTTGAGAAAAGATCGCGAAAGTGGGAATTCGTCGGTAGCACCAAGATAATAATAATGTGATGAGAATGAAAGAAAGAGCACTTACGCGATGATTCGAACAGCTGAGTCGTCGAGCGAACTTTGGCACCTCGCCAGCTGGGTCTCTGCCCGGGTAATTTGACGGTGCGTGACTGCGTATGCTTTCTCCCCTGCTATGCAGCTCGATTTCCCCACCCCCTCGCTCACGTTAGCCTTTCACTGTCGAGAGGATTCTGCTTTCTTTCGGAATTTTAATCGAGACAGTGAATAATTCTTGCTAAGTACGCCTGCGTGACTGGCGCATAGAGTTTCAAAGATGCACAGAATGTTTCACAATGAGAATGGAGTTGAAATTAATGTGGGGTTTTGGTGTGTTTTTTTTTTTTTTGGTATGTTGGTGTGATAATTATTTCTTGCTTGTTGTTTATAAATTTCGTGCTAAAGGGAGCGGGCCGCAACGCTCATCAAAATTACTCAAATATACGCAAACGACTCGATATGCGTCAACACGTTATAGCCAGCTCATTGATAATAAATAGTACAACCGCAGCAACCTGCAGTTAGTGAATTATGACAAGTCGTGAAATATCGCGTGCTGCGGGCCATATTATGCCATTGTGCCTAGTCACGCGCTGTGACAGCGTAATGAGGAAATACTTTTGACATAAGGAATGCAGCCTCAACCTTTACTCTAATAATGGTAGTTTGGATGAGTATCTTTTATTCCTCAGCCTACCGGTTGACAGCTTGAAAACATTTTGCAACATTTAACATGATGGACAAGTCTTTTAAAGCAACGTGTCAAAAAGTAAACAAGCAAGCAAGCAAGGAAGCACACACAAAAAAAGAAACACCTACAACACACACACACACACACACACACACACACACACACACATACGCAACGACGAAGGTCGGAAAACGTACGTTAACGCACCTGTAAGGCCGTTTCCGCAATTCTGTGGACGTTAAACCTCTCAACACGATCATCCTGAAGTCCTATCGACTTTGTACACAAACGCGTAGTTGGCGGGCGAAAAGAGTTAAAGGTTTGATTTTCACAATACACAGCTCAATTTACTTATGTTTTTATTGAAAGTTTCTATGTTACACTCAGAGCTCACGCAGAACTTGTCATCCAATGATTTTGTAAACATCTACGTGGGTTCACGGTTTTTCTTTTAATGGAAGAACAAACAGGATTCCAAAGGAGAACGGGCTGTTTGCCTTGTATTTTATTACTTGTAATTTGCGTTTCAAAATCACTTTGGTTCCAAAAGGACTGCGAGGAACTCATTTCCCTTTCACATTGTACAATGTCGTGGTGTCGATTTGGCATTGCCAGTTAAAGGAGAAATTCTCATACCAGGTTCTTTTTTTTTTTGTTTATTTGTTCGTTTGTATCTTTATTTCTTCACTCAATGGAACATTTTATTTTTGTTAGTTGTTCAAGTTTCTATTATTTCATTTTGTTTGATGATGGTTTGACTTCATTCAGAGTGTTAACACAACTCAACGTGTTTTACACTTCTGAATTATTATATTTTCCAAAACGTTTAACGCTATTAACAACTCAGAAAACTGGAAAGAGCATCTCGTCATCTCGTAAACAATAATGTTACTACAGTAGTGACTCATATCGTCTATTTCTGTATGCTTCATCAAATCGATTTAATTTTCAACCTTCCGAGTGCTGTAATCCCATCTAAAAGGGAGTGAAAATGCCAACAAATAAAACGCGGAATCAACTAAGCAGAGATTTAGCAAGCATACCGGGGGAATACGGCACCAGCACAAGCGAATTTACCTCATATATGGAAAAGCATTCCCTGGTGTATTGGTAATGTATTGTATCCGTAGGGGCAGTGCAGCTTCCGAGCTTACTGCTTATAGGCTATATATCCGGTGCAACTTTATCGAGAGAAAACGGACAAAATAGCTTGATTACATCAGACATACCCTGATGAAAAGAGACCACTATTACAAATGACAAGAAAAAGGAGATTACTGAGGAAGAATGCATTTTTTTTTTCGTTTAGCGGTTATGCGGTTTTCTGTGGGATTCATTCTAATGTGTACCAACTCGTGATCTTGTCAAGTGAATTAACTGTACGTGTATTATATGAGCTGGAGGAACAAAGCTAACAACGGGGGTAAATGTTGGGGCAGTCGATCTACGCGTCTTTGCATCCAACATTAGGGCTCACGGTTGTGTGGTTTCCTTTTTGGGCTTCTCCTAAATGAGTTTGCGCGGGATGTTGCGTGCGTTGCCATGGTAAACCGTTTCCTCATCCGCGAGGTGAGTCTGGACGTGCCAAAAAGGGGAGGGGGGGGGGCAGGTACACTCGTTTGAAGAGGAATTTGAGGTTAAGAATGGGATTCGAAAAAAAAAATGGGAACATTGGGACATCATCGATCGGCAATTATGCAGTCTTTGTCCCGTATTACCTTAATGGCCAACGGGACACGCTATTAGAAGTAAATGATCTATCCATATATAATTACAATAGTACCACCAACACAAAACATACCTACACCTCAATGGGAAATGTTTTGTATGTGCACCTTCTTTTCTTTCCTCCCCTACTATGCCTACCCTCTTCTTCTATTAAACCTCCTTAACCTTTCGTCTTCTTTTCTTCTCATTCAATCGTTTCAGGATCTCGCCTGTAAAATGTCTTATAAATATTCACAGTTAGTCCCGTTGATGTTTGCAACGATGAGATGATTACTGTCTTGACCTTTTCTTGCAATAATTTCGAAAATGTCTCCAAGTTACAAATGATGTTTGCAGGTTTTTACCAGCGAACCGTCGTATCATATTATCATCATACTCACACAGAGGCAAGTAAAGAGGGGAGGGACATGAATAGGTTAAATCACTGAAAACTTTTAACCTGCTTTTTGTCATAGATTTCACCTCGTCAAGAATGGATCGGATGAGATGACAAGTAAAGGAAATGGGGGGGGGGGGGTGGGGCGTGGAGGTGAGAACTTTCAAATCTTATTCGTTGTGATAATGCGTACCCTCCATCAAACAAGAACTCCGACTGTTATCCCCCTTCTCGTGTTGTACTGGCTGCATTATTTACGTCCTCGTTGTATCACCAAAAAGACCAGCAGAATAGCTGTTTTGATTCTTTTTCCCTTCTTTCTAGCAGGGTATTTACCACATACCACCAGCCAATCCTATTTAGCCTAAAAGAGGAGAAGAGGGTGATGGCAAAGCAGAGTATACAGACACGAAAAGAAAAGGGGAACCAAGGCAAGGGAATTGTAATGGATTGTTTAGGGCTTACGCTCCGAGGCGTTCTAAAATACGAGCGGTTTCCATTCAATGGTGAGTCCAGACTGTCCCAACACGACCATTACAGCGGATAAATGATCATGTCCTCCCCGTGTTTTTTTTTTCTTCTTTTCTTTTTTTGAAACGCGTGTGTGCGCCACCACTGACTCGTGAGTCACAACAATAGCTGAGCGGCCGGGTGGTCAGGAGGGTGTATGAACCACCTCTGGTATGATAAACCATGGAACTACGTAGCTCCATGGATAGACTCTTGGAAGGCATATATCATGTGGGGATTATATCAAATCTTCACATTTGGAAGAAATATATTATATATGGGGTTTATATTGAATCTTGTGAAAAAGAACTCTTCACTAATGGTAGAAGGACAAAGGAGAGAGCATTATGGGTATACCAAGACGATGATGATGTTATTGTATTCTCATTTTGATGGGGTGATTTCTAAAGCAATAGCGCTCTTCTTTCAGAACCGTTTATCATCACCACAAACAGTTTGCACCAGGTTCTTAATTTCATGCTTGGGGGCAAAGTGGACACCAGAGATAAAAAGCAAGCAAGGCTATAATTGGAGAATGTTTTTACCTGATTTGAACTTCGGTTCTTCTGTTTAAAAGTACAGTGCCCTTTTCACACTACATGTACTTCTAAGGTACTTCTCCTGAATGCACCGCAAAGAGGAATGCGGGAATGTCGTGATGGCATGGGATGGCATAAGATAAGATATGAAGCAGAGTTAAAACAAAGAAATGTGCCAACAAATAACTGAGTAGACATGGTAAATCAAAAACAGGAAAAGTAAGAGCCATAATGAAGTAGACGAGAAAGCATATCAGTCCTGATGTTCACACAAAGGACAAAGGTGCATATTTGTTGTCATAGCAACACACGCATCACTTTAGAAGTGACTCTCAGATGCGATCGTATGAATGACTCGAAACACGTCACAAATGAAAGAAAGATTCTTGAAGACGTTTGATAGAAGATCCCGGATGTGACGAGCGATACACGCGGTAGGAAACATTCTGCATCAATATATGGGATGGATTACAGTCCCCCTCAGCAACTAGCACATACAACAACCCTGCGTCCCACGTACAGATACACACAGCCCCTTTAAAACGTATGAATAGTACCACACATGAGATACACTCACACATCTCACAGCATCTCTCCCCAATGTATACAATATGTGTATAGAAAACTCCCCATTACCTCTTGATAGAAGTGCACTCGGGGGCAACTTGATTTCAGTACGGCTTTCACATTGAATGAGAAGAAGAAGAGCAACAACGACAACAACAATTACTAGAAGAAGAGGAAGAAGAGGAAAGAAAAGAATAAAAGAAGGAAGAGAAGCAGAGGAAGAAGAACCAAGAGAAAATGGGAATAATGAAAAGAAAAAGAAAGAAGGTTAGGGTTAAATAAGGTTGAACAAATAGGCAGAAAAAATACATGAATTTGTTGTTCTTGAATTAAGACCTTCTATGTCAACATATGAATATTGTTTGACACCGTGAGGTATTTAGCAACCCAGATATCCTTGGACAAAAGTGAACTAAAAAGATCAGAAAACCCCCTTTTCTTCAAGTTCTCTCCATTTTGTTGCGGATTTTTGTACAGAATAAAATCGTTTCTTTGAATTGAATCATTTATCGATCTTACCATGCCGGGGAACAAAAATGTTTGCGGATCGTACCTTCCCTGAATGGAGCAGGGAACAAAAACAAGTTAGAAAATCGAGGGTAACAATTTATTCAGTTTGAGGTAATTCGCGCTGCCTTGCCTTTGAAAAACAGCACGGAGCTGTCATACAGCCGACACGAGGGTGAAAAGCGCGATGATGTGTGTTTATAGAATTGAGTGTGTACATACACTGAATACATACATTGTACATACTATGCTGTAATCTTACTCTGCATGAACCGGAGAAAGTTTTCGTGGAGATTCCGTGTCTCTTCCATTGCATGCTACATGAATTGAATATGAACTCATTAAATATGATAATGTCATTGTGCTAATGTCGGGATATTGGTCACCATTCACTAAGAATTACTTGCTTTCTCAACAGAACCATGTATATCATTACAGTTATCAATTTAGCCGCGGTAGGTGCATTGCATTTATTCTTATTATTGTTATTAATATAGATATTATTATTATTATTAGTATTATTATTATTATTATTATTATTATTATTATTATTATTATTATTATTATTATTATTATTATTAGTATTAGTATTATTATTATTATTAGTATTATTGTTATTATTATCATTATCATTGTTAAAATTTTTATCATTAATATCATTATTCTAATCATCATCATCATCATCATCATCATCATTATTGCTACAATTTATTGATGGTAGTGGTACAGTTGTAATAGTAGTAGTAAAGTCATTATGATCGTTATCTATAATTGATATTTAATGTCTCTCCTTTTCTTTTTCCGTTTAACCTGCAGTTGACATCCGGGCATTAGCGGCCATGCGGCAAGCCGCAGGAAACCCGTTTCAACAGGCAGCCCTTTTCCAGTCTTCTCCTTATGGGTAAGTCCACCATTACCAATAATACCCCATCAAACTGCATCTGTCCTTATGAAACCAACTTGAAAGTCAATGCAGAGCGAAAAACGAAGGCAAGACAAGAACACATTGCCATCTTTTAAGATGTGGGCTGTTGCACTTGCACACGGAAAGGAAGTCCATATTGTGTAGCCGAAAGTGTTCTGATTTCATATTTTCTACGTATTGGTCGCCCCTCCCCCCCCCCCCCCCCCCCCCAAGCGGAAGAATTCTCTTTATAGCCCTCAAGGTGTACGCACAAGTTTGCAAACTGTATCGTGTCGGTAACAGCCATCAAGGCTTGCCAGTGGGTTAACGCCTCGCCATCGAGTTCTCCCCGTATTTGTTCCGGGCGCACTGGATGCGGCACTTTCGGTGGAGAAGCTTAATTCATCATCATCCTGTTTAAATTACCGTCTTTCTCTCCCTCTCTGACTGTCTGTCTGTCTGTTTGTCTGTCTCTATCTGTTTCTCTTCATCCCTCCGTCTGTCTGTATGTATGGATGTCTCTGTCTGTCTGTCTTCCTTCTCTCGCTTCTCTGTTCGGAATTGGTAGAGGGTGGCGAGGAGGCGGAAGACTGAGGAGATGGGGTCTCCTCTCGACGGATTCGGGGCCGAAGTGAAATGTAGACGTGCTTTCTGACCGGGCAAGAATTCACTCTGTTTGCGAGTATATTGCCTCCGTTTCATCGACATCCAGGCGGGAAATGCATTAAAGGACATTCGTCACCGCATCACTTGATATAGAATAGGATTAAAGCGACAGAAATTAGATAGCAAGAGAGTTAAACGGATCGATAATCTGGCATAAAGTTAGAGTGAGAGAAAAGAAGTTTCTAGTATTTTGCAAGAAAGAAATAAGACGTATTGTGTTGGTGGTAAATTTCCAGAAACAGTCCATCGCAAGTAGGGTTGTTGTTGTTGTTCATTTTATTGTGAATTAATCTTCCTCTGGTGGTTACGTGCTAGATTCTTGTGCAGAGTTACTTCCCCGGGCGTGTGAGTGATACACTGTAATAGTGAAAGTGACATGGACTGGGTCCCATTAACATGAACAATCATTCTAGCATTCTGTTTGTTTTGGGACACACGGACGAGTCAAGATTACCTTGTCAAATCCACGTCTGTTCCTGTTTTCTTTATGTTTGCCGCTATGGGTATATAGAACCTGCTCCATCCTAAGAGCAGCATAAATCATAGAAACTATATATGTCAGTGATGATTGCGATCAATGACGGAACTTAAAGTAGGCCTATACTGCCGAAGGTGAGCGGGCGGAAGGCATAATTGATATTGCGCGTCTAGTGAAACAAAAGTTACGGATCCGGGAAAATCGTCACAATCGTCTACATTCGATGCGCACGTAGTCTGTTGTCCGTGAACACACTCCAGGGCCTGTTTCCCATTCGTAATTCAATTTCAAACCATAGGAATGCGATGATAAACTTGAATAATAGCCGGCTTCGAGAGCCATCTGCTCCGAGAATAGGATTTTTTTCGTTCATGGTTCGTACCATTTCGAGACTCGTCGCCCAAAATAATCCCTCGCTCTTTTGGCGTGCCCTCTGAATGAACCATTTGCAATTTTTAATAATTATTCTACGGAATTTAGAAAATGATTTCTTTTCGTTTTTTTGTTGTTGTTGTACTCGAGGGAGAGCGAGAGAGCCAATTGGGTAATTGCTATCCTTCCGCACTTACTCGTAGCCGCGCGTGATGAACTGTAAGAGTTAAGTCGGACTTCATCATTCGTGAAATGGAGAAGGGAGAGAATTGTGCGATGGCGCGTGTGGTGAAGTGTGCAAGCTTCATTATAGCTAAATTGACGCCACGTCCATGCGCCCCGTGCTGTTGAACAAACGGGTATTGTTTCGGAATTGCGAGAGCGCGCGGAAGCGGCATTCAACTTAAAGCGCCGGTGTGTTTCAGTCGGGAGAGGCTCAGTGCGTCTATAACGTTTATTTATCATCACTTTTTATTTCCCTGATCAATGACTAGTTTCGATACCTACGTGAATTACCTTAGTTTCATAAGTGAGCAAAACGACACTCCGAACAATGCCCAATTTTTATTCATGCACCAGACCAGTCATATTTTGTTTGTATATTCATTGCCATCCCATTGAAATATATCACAAGAGACCTCCATATAAACTGTTCAAGTATATTATCTGCGCTGACTTTGACAATGGCACAAAATTAATGAGCCAACGTAACTACGGATGTCCAAGAAAAACCCATTGGGGATGTAAATGGTAATCGCTCACTTGAGATAAGGTTGTTATTGCATGCGAATTATTTGATGCTCAATTTACATTCTAATCGCACAGGGAGGGAGATCGGGAGATAACATTCATCTCGTTCTGAATGCTAATAATATTAGCTGTTTTTACAATATATTCATTTTGAGTGTTGCTTTGTTTTCCCCCCAACAGTCTTGTGCAAATAGAACCCTCCACTATCTCAGCCCAACCTTGCTATAGGCGCTATATCCTATCCAAGTGTATGACAATATGTGATCTTATCAAATTGCATAATCTCATTTACTACCGTTACTCGTTTGACGTGCTTATCCTTTGAACTTGACAAGTTAGTTTCCTCTGATGGTATTTTGGATACGGATGATAAGCAGAATATATATATTTTTTTTCATTTAGTTTAGTGTCTAATATCATGAGCAAACTTATCCTATGAACTTGTTCGAGAATGCGGAGTACGCTGATACTCGTTCAGTGCACCTTGCCGCCATGTTTATTTAGCGAGCCTCGTGCTCTTCCTGGCGCGCTTCTACTGTGCTAAACCAAGTCAGTGAATTTGATTTCAGATATTATTTCTGACAATAGTTGAAGGCATATTCGTCATTTTATTTTCCCGCTATAGTTTTTATCAGCAAGTCAATTAGTAAATTCATACCGATATGATACCATGGGTATTCTCGGGACCTCATTTTTACGCGTAAAATATTATAGGACCCATATTATAATATCAGGACGACTGATGGATTTGTTAAGCTGATAGAATTCTCAAGTGCCATGATGTGACGCATAAAATTGTACCCAAACCATTGTCCAACGACTAAATACTGAGTGAAATATAGGCTATATATTTTTGTTCAGAAATATTTATAATTATACATATTCATAACGTGAAGAGCAGAGAAGAAATTTGTAGCACAGTATACACTGATGAACCACAAGCGAGCAAGGTGCAGACACCCCACCCTCCACCTTATTACCCCCTCCATCAACCCGGGCCCCTACATACCCCATCTACCCCGTTGTCTTCCGTACAATCAGGGAGTTTCAACTTCTCTGGTAGAATCCATGACTGAATGGGTCTCCCCGTCCATGTATCTCCCCCCTGATCTATCCCTCTCTCTCTCTCTCCACACTCATTCATAAGAGTACAGTGAGTTAACATCCTTGTTCATGTCTTTCATTTCGATGTCTTCCACGTGACGGCCCAGACATCCTCTAATAATCACCAACATTCTTCACAGTCTCCCCTAGTATTTTATAATCATAACGAAGAGAGAGAGATATATTCCTTTGCCACGCGAGTATACAGTGCTGACTAAGCCTCGTTGGCCATACCAACACCGCCCGTCAAAGGCACTCTGGTTTATGCGTATATAGAATGGATGGTGAGAGTGATGATGTTTTGTCATCCGTCGCATGATTCTCCTATGTTACTACCAATAGATTGGTTACACGGCTTCCAGCACTTGTCTGTGCACTGGACAGAACTGTCGAGTCCATGTTTAACGAACTTCGAGCCGTCGCGTAGTTAATTCGTCACAACGTAGGCTCAGGACTAATAATACATAAAAACCTCAATACAGCGTAGATACTCATGCTATTCCCTGCCTCTGTCCCCCTCCCCTCTCTTGCCGTTTGTTTGTCTCACCCCCCCCCCCCCCCCCTCGCCCTCCCCTCCCCCTCCCCGCCCCTGCCATGACGATATTGTCATAGACGATGTTAACTATGCGCTCTGAAAAATGACTCGCGGCGTAACGCGGGCGGATGACTATAGCGCGTGAGTTATTGCAACATGGGGTGATAACAGACTCGCTTAATGCTGCAGAAGAACATCACGCAGCGATAAACCGCAAGAACAAGCCCTTAAAATCCCCCTAAATGAGTACTACAAGTATATTGCACCCGCCAGCTCGCCGCATCCATTAGCATAATGCACTGCCCATTTCTCGTCAGTAAAACACTTTTTTTTCTATATGTGTGTGTGTGTAATCCACAATACACACCACATTTCCTTTCTGTCCAGTGTGTCGACGTTGTACCCAAGGAACATTGCGTATGTGTGCATGTGTGTGTGTGTGGGGGGGGGGGGGGGGCTGGGGGCTGAGGGGGGCTCTGTGGTAGCAGTGAGATTACCAGTGAAACATACTGCATATTATGCTGTGAACGTTCAGTTAATCTGCATCCCTGCATTAATCTGTGGATCCGTGCGCTTCCGGAAACCAAAGAATAACTGGGCTATACACAAACGTGTCCTCATGGCACGTGGAAGAAACGGAGGGGGCAGTGCTGCACCTTTAAAGATGCCTTTAATGGCCACGAGCCGACTCGCGCCCGAGTGGGCAAGAGTAGGGTCACCCCAGTCTAGGCGCGAGCCGCCTCGGGCCTCAAGTGGTGACTGATATACGGACGCCACGTGGCTCCGGCGTTGAGTCCCAACTATCCGACGAGTATGACCAGATCGCGACACACGTGACCCTGTCATATGATACTCTTGACCCCTACACCTTTCCCAGGCTGCCCTACCATACCCTCACCCCCCTCCCATTTCTTTCTCTATCTCCCCCTCTCTCTCTCCCACTCTCTCTCCAGTCAGAGATTGTACATTCCTTTAGGCTTGCTTTCAGACTCTTGTATGGGATATTTTACTCCGTTTGTTGCTCGGATCGCGTAACAAGAGAAGGGGGGACTCATAAGAATGCCACCCGAAACCTAACAAACGCCTTTCGTAGTATTTTGCCCTGCACGCCATTAACGGCAATGATAGTAAGAACGCTGTTGAGAATCGGAACTACTCATATTAGTTTCTCTGCTGGTCAGTTGGTCCTATACATATCATATTTTTGTAATCATTACTATGGACGAGAGCTGTCCGCGTATGTTACTTTTTTCCAGTTCAGTTATTGGAAGTAAAGGTAATTTAAAATGCAAAGTATACATTTGAAAAATAATATGATAGTATAATGATATTTGTTAGAAACACAAGCCTAAGTATGATACATAACAAGGTAATAAGTACGAATGATTATAGTAAATAATGCAACAACAATGACAATTAATTCATATTTTTAACGCAATTTGCAGAGCAAATGGCAGTACAAGGCCTACTATCTCGCAAAAGAGAGCATGATAAGTCACGTGGCACCGACCATGACGACATATTGTGTAACGGTGTTCCACCTTTCTCCCTGAGACACATGCGATGCTGTGATGTTAATACATACCCCAGTGGTAATCCATTCGACACTTCCCGCGGCGTAACGATAACTGTTGCCATATCATTAATGGCGAAGTATTCTGTAGTCGTGCTAATGGGAAGCCATGATGGACACGAGTGACGTAATCAATAGTAAAAATATGTGTAGCAAGAGAAATGTAATTATATGTCGTTCAAAAAATGATGCTATGTACCATTCCTACTAATATGATATATGACTGAGTTTTCAGCTTCTCCTTTTGATCAAATTATCGTAGGCTTATTTGGGTCCTATATGCCGTCGAACGTGAAGACAAGTAGACGGAAATGACGTCATTCAAATAAGAATTACGCATGCGCCTCGCCATCTCCGCCATCAGCTGCGCAATCGTGTACAGCATCTTGTTACACGACTCGTGACGCGTTTGCGCGCAGCTGGCAAAGGTCGCATCCTCACACGTTATAATGGAAAGAAAATTACGCACTTTCTCTGGTGATCTGAGGTCCGGGGAACTTTATCCTTTTCTTTTCCAGTTTGAGTGGGTCGTTGTTGGACTGGGTCTTGTATACTGTCTCAGATAACTTTCTGAATGTTATATGAAAATGCATATCCGTAGCTTCCATGTGTTCCGTTCCTTTTTTTTCTACATGTATGTATACTCACCCTTTTCCTGAAATCATAATTATATTGACTCAAATGTGTTTAGATATTGTTTGACATCAAAGAAATTCACCAAAACAGAAGATACAAAGTGATAATTTCCAAACGTGTTGTAATTTCAAAGATTGTTTCGAACCTTCTATTTTTGCACTTATTTCGCTCCATTCTATTCACTCTTAATTTGTCTTGATTCTGTCACCCTTTATACTCCTCGATAGGTGATCGAATTCCCACGCCCACTTCACTGTAGCCATGGTAATGAAACCACGCCCACGGGCATACGCCTATTGGCCGCCCAAAATGGCTGCTAAAAAGGTTCGAGAGTATGCGTGATTTTTTTTTTTCGTTTGTGAAGTGAACTTCTAGTTTTTATTTTGACATTATTTTTGTGGCGTGCGAGTGCTCATGTATCAGAGTTCTAGCTCGTACCTTTCTCGTTCTCTGCTGAATTCGATTCCAATCTTTTTTTTTTTAATTCTCAGTGTCCGTCACGTTTCCTGCTTTGACCTTTTTCTGTTTTCATTTATGTTTGTTGTTGATATCTTTGTGTATTCATTTATTTATATCTTCGCGAATTTGCAGTGGTGTGTGTAGTGAATTCTGCTAAACAGAACGAAGTACTATAAAACCTATCTCTTTTGAACTTTCAGCAAGAAAGAATGATCCTATTTCGGAGCTATGACGCATAGACGCTGAACAGCATTTTCTTTTGCAAGATTTCAAATCTTTTTATCGTGATTATGGAAATTATGGATCGCAAAATGAATATGAAAAGAATAAATTTACTTCACTCGATCGGCACTTTGCTTCGATTCATTTTATTTTTTACCCCTGCGAGTGATTTGTCCTTTCATACTTGAGATCTGTATGCAAAGCTAACGAATGTATATTAGGAGTAGACATGCATCTAAATGTCCCCATTTATCATGGAAAAGAAAAGAAAAAAAAAAAGAAAACAACAAAATTCACCCAAGAATTTCCTATTTGTGCATGTCAGCGTGTGGTAGATTCTATTGAAGTTTGATTGTTTGGCGTCTTGTGGAAAATTTGTTTTAATATTCGTATTTCACGTAATCATTTTCCCCCCTACCAAAAGTGCCTTTCTCTGATCACTCGCGTTTATTACCTTTTTTCCCCCAAATCTGAATCATTCGCCCTCTCCTCTTTCTTTTTCTGTCACAACTTTAGGAAACTCTACCCAATCATCACTACCTCCAAATTTATATGAGCCGAGGGGGAGAACTTTTGAATATTGCCGAATCAAATTTAGGTGCAAAAACCCAACTGTATATCATGAACTTTTATCAAAAGTTCTTCTTCATAATGTCTTAAAAAAGACAGCTTACTCCCTTTCCCCTCCCATATCAAATGCATGATGGACAGGGCATGAAAACTAACATGCACTATGGACTCTTCAATATCATTTTGCTCTCTTAAAGGAAGAATTTGACATTGATATTCATCGTGACCCGAAAAGATTAGAAAGAATACCCCCGAAACAAAAACAAGAACAGCCCATCCCATCAGTATTAAAGCCAAAATGGCGTCGCCGGTGTGTCAAAGAAAGAGAAATGCAAATATGTAGGCCAGGGGAATTCACAACACAAACCACTTCGTATTCTGTAGAAGATTCTTAAAGAGAATATGTGAGCAAGCTCCATTTTACAGAATCGTTTCAAAACATGAGCATTGCTTTAAAACGCTTAATGCGATTTTCACTTTAACAACAGATGACGCATCTTGTTGTCTGCCTGCGAAGGGTAAGAGAGTACTACCAAATCTATACAATTTGTAGAAAATTGAATGTTTCTTCCACTGTTGCGATAAAACGTAATCTACAAAGTGATTTGTTTGTATCATAAATGAAAAAATCTACACTCTTTTTTGATGATATTGGCTTGGATGACATGCATGATCTGAGGTAAAAGGAAAGTGATACAAAATTCGTATGTGTTCGATGCCACTGAAATGACGCTAGACAAAATGGTGCCTTCTAGAAAAGATGTTCGTTCCGCATTTTATCTATCGATCAATCAATCAATCAATCTGTCTATCTATCTATCTATCCATCTTTCTATCGACTCATCTATCTGTCTGTGTGTCTGTCTGCCTGTCCGTCTCTTTATCTATGATCTAGTCATCTATCAATCGAGGTATGTTACCTCTCCCCATCTGTTATTCGACCTACCTTACGACTGCGTGCTCTGCAGGTCACTTTCAACTCATCTACCTCCGTATGAGAATATACCTATCAGTCAATCATTCAATCAATCAATCGATCGATCGATCAATCAATCAATCAATCAGTCAATCTATTTATCTATCTATCTATCTGTCAATCAGTCAATCAATCAATGAATCAGTCTCATCTATATATCCATCAATCAATCAATCAATCAGTCAGTCAATCAATCAATCTATCTATCTGTCAATCAATCAATTAATGAATCAGTCTCATCTATATATCCATCCATCCATCCATCCATCCATCCATCAATCAATCAATCAATCAATCAATCAATCAATCAATCAATCAATCAATCAATCCATTGATCAATCAATCAAACAATCAATCAAACTATCTATATATCCATCCATCTATTTATCTATTCATCTATGCATCTATCAATTTATCTTTCTATCAATCTATCTACCTGCCTATCTATCTATCTTTCTATCTATCTTATTATCTATCTTTCTTTCTAGCTATCTATCAATCTACATAATCTTTCTATATTCATCTACCTCTCCCTGTCATCACTCTCCCCCACCTTGCTCCTCCAATCTCTTATTTCTCTTTCTCTTTCCATCTTTCTCTCTTGGCTTTCTGGCCTTCCCCTGACGGGTCGTCTCTCCTCCGTTCTCCTCCCTCCCACGGCGTTCGACACGTCGAGACGATCTGTTTTCGGCATCTTCTGCAAACTGTAATTGGTGGAGCTGAATAATTTAGCGCGGCCCATCATCGTAATCATTAACAATTCTCTCTCGTTGCCAGCTCCTCAAATAGGCAACATCAGTGGCACGATGATAGATTTGGCAGATTACGTTCCCCCTCTTTTTTTTCTCTCTCTCTTTTATTAGCGAAGAAACAATGTGCGATATATAATGTTTACAAAGAAAGTGGCAAATGAAAAAAGTGTATGTGTGTGTTTGTGTGTGCATCGTGAAACAAGGAAAAAGATTATAAGATTGGACATTGATTAGACAATTCTGTTCTATGTTACTTTCATTTCATGCTGATAATTTTGTTTGTAACAAATATGATTTCAATCATCAAAAATGAGGAATGTAAGAATATGTAGAATATAATTGATGCAAGAATAGCCAACCAGACAGACAAACAGACAGAAAAAAATTGACAGATGGAAAGGTCTATTTCGATTTATATATATATATATATATATATATATATATATATATATATATATATATATTTATTTATTTAATGTAGGTATATAATTGTATATAGATGAACAGAGAGAGAAAGAGACGAGGGGAAGAGAAAGGAGGAGAGTAGGAAAAGAGTAAGGGGAAACAGAGAGAGAGAGAGGAAGAGAAAATAAAAAGGAGAGGAAATTATTTAGCTTCGGGCTGTTAGACTAATGGTTCGATAAATTAATTTCAGGCACATCTATTACTCGAATCGAACATTCTGAAGTTATGTGATCTACTCTATCAAATTAATCAGAAAACGGAGTTGCAAGGAGGAAACATGAATTACTCTCATTAATGGACTTAATGAACTGAAGGTGACTCAAAATTTAGTTATTGTATTAGCAGAATTAGATGATAATGATGATAATTATCAAAGCTATTTATGTAATTCTAATTCAAAACGTTTTCCAGTGTTAGTAGAAGAAGCGGCAAAAGTGACGATATTAACAAAACCTGAATCACAAAGGTGTGGGCGAGCCGTAGTTCCGTTGGCGCGTGTTACATTATTGTACCATTGTAAAACTTCTGAAATAATTAATGTGACCAATTACTTTGATACTATCTGCTTTGCCTTGTCTTCATTTGTGGCCTCTGTTTCTTTTTCTCATCTTGTACTGAATCTTTTCAGAGAGGACACTTTATATGCAGTCTTGCGCACTGTCCAGAAAAGAACTACACACATGTGTACTACAGTATTCAAGTCATGGGCATGACGATTGTGTTGCGCAATACTAACTCCTGCACATGGCATTTTAGCTTGCTATCAACAACATGGCACGCCGTGTGCGCCAGTGTAATTATGACAAACAGCGTAGTGCTGTACATTCATTTTGTACGCGTGTGTATTCATAACAGGTGTAGGTCGGGCCTGTAGACAGCTAAGTGAGTGTACTCCACATAGTACATGTACATCCCTGATCTGAAGAAATGCAAGGAGAAAAGGAGTCAGTCCATACAGCAAGAAGCAACTGCAACACAGAAGCTGATTAGAAAGAACACTTTATCATTATGACAAGGTAAACAGAATGTAGACTTGCAATTTACCGGCTGAGTTCCATCTTGCATTAACAACTCCCCCGTTTTCACCACAGTTATGGTAGGGTTCTAATACTGATAGCCGATGCACCTATCATTGTCAACATATTCAGTCCCATTTAGACCTATATACATTTATGATGTATTCATGGATTAAGTGGTCTAGATCTAGACCATGTCTAGACCTATAGAAAATAGATTGAACTTTAAAGTTTTTCAAGTTTGAATATCAGAAGGAATAGTTCATAATCTACATTTCATAGTTCATAAATTCATCAGCACTGAGTATTGTAGATTGTACCGTATTTGTAGCATCATAAGCATGGGTCTTTGAAATGTTCAGTGTAAATTAATCTGGGGTGGAGCGGTAACCTGCGAGTGCTTACTGATATTAGTGATAACTGGTAGTGGTAGAGGTATTTGATTTAAAAAAAACCAACAACAACCAACCAGACTATTAAAGACTAAAATAGATGGGAGACTCGGAGTGTAGTAAAACAAAGAGACAACCAAGAACATGGTAATAGACTATAAAAACCATAGACCCGGGCTAGAGTTAGGCATCTATCTTTAAATGCCAATAACGTCTTCTATTGAACTTAATTTCTACTTCCAAAATGACATGTTAGTTTATGATTCAATTTTTTTTTTAAAATGATATCAATGTGATTGTGAGTTTTCACTTTTGATTAGGTTCATGAAAAATGACTTTGATTTTCTCCCCTTGATTTGGGATAAATTTACTTGATTGTTTAGTAGCATTAAACCTAAATCCAAATGATTTTACTTAGGTTAAGACTTACCTACTGTAGATAGAAAGAAGAATCTATGCAACACACTTTCCCCATGAATTGTGGGAAATTCCTGCCATTTTTGGCCTGCATATTACAAGTGACCTTTGGGTATGAAATCCTAGTAGATTTCTAATACTGGCAGTAAGGATAAAGGAAAAAGAGTATGCACACTAGCAAGAAGAGAAAAGAAAAAAAAAAGAAGAAAAAGAAGTGATGTACAACTGTACCCTATGTAGCATTTCCATTTACAATCATGCTTGATGCTGTACTGGTCTATTTCGGTTATTAGCAGGCCTCTAATTTGTCATTCTGTTCGTATATCGTCTTTGCCAGTCTAGCGCGGTAGAACTGTCAGATCTTGAAAAATAAACCGGGGCGGAGGAGGTGGATGAGTCCTGTGATTTACAGGGCCAACCAGTGCAAACTGACCAATTACTCACTGCGCGGACGATCCGTCTTCATTTGATGACACTTCAGACACGTTTCTAATCATGCACTCTGATGGACGAACGTGGAGGAGAGAGGCTTGCCGACCTAAAATGGAAAAACTTATCTTGTTGTTATCGTCCAAAACACTCCGGGCATTCCGTATCTATCTTTATTTCTGGCCTGTCCGGAGAAGCAAAACTCTTCTTGGAGAGAATAACATCCTCAGTATTTAATTCAAACTTGCAAGCACAGTATCTGGAAATCACAACAATTATAGCACCTACATTGTAGAGGGTACCTATGCCTATCAGTTTGATTGTGTAGCTAAACAAATCTTTTGAGGCTCTTTCAAAATTGTGCCACCATCTTCTCTCTGTTTAAAGCATGTAGAAGCACAAGTCAGTTCATATGAGTAGAAGTTTGTCTTTTGCAAGCTAATGACTGTCGATGCAGTTGTGTATTGCAAGCAAATCTTTTTTTGTGTGTGTGTGTGTGGTCTGTGGTGTGTCATTGCATTGCACATTTTCGCAGACCACCATAGCAAGGGGGCTGGAGTGACGTGAACAATCATTCCCTGAGCGGGATGAATTTCCCCAAACTTTTTGACACCTCGCTTGGGACAAGAACTTATTCTCTGGCAAGCAATGAGGTCATATGATGCGAATTCCTGATCAGTGTGCATGATGGCGACTGTGATTTTTTTTTTTCCCGGAGTCTGGAGTGATTAGCGGGATGAATAATTTGAATGTCAATAAGGGCATTTTGCAGCTTGTGTGGCTGTTTTCTCAGTTATCCCCGCTGATGGCTGATGGCACGCTCATCTCATCACTGATGCGGAGGAACGGGGAGATGTCGTCAGTTCAACATCTCAGCATTTTTGCACCCATGTTCTCCTCTCTGTGGGGGATCCCATCCTCGCATCCTTTCTCCTCTTCTCACGAGCTCACTCTCCCATTCTATTTCTCTTTTGTGTCTGCTGGCTATTTTCGCCTCACTCTGAATTTCTGCCTTTCCCCTTCTTCCTACTTTGTGATGAGTTCCAAGAATTTATGGTTTAGATTCTGATAACTGCACAATGATGCTCCTACGATGTTTTGTCAACCTGATGATTTTTGTTTTTGTGGTATTTGCAACAACAACTTCTAGCATAAGATATCCTTCTATTTTCATAATCTATATCTACAGGCAACTACGCTATTTCTATTTCTGTTTCATCATTTATCACATTAATGTCCTTCATTACATTTGGATGGCGGTTGGAATTAGAGGGGAAAGTACAAAGAACTACATCATCTTTGATTGAGGGAAATTCCCTCATCTCGGTATTTTACTTAATCCTGTGCCGGTTACACAAAATAACACTGCATGTTATGTAACATTCAATTGTGTTCCCAAGCAAGGCAGTCAAAATGCTGCTCCACTAAAGAGCATAAGAAAAAGAAGAAAAGAACCCTCTCCTATTCTATAAGTAGGCAAAAGTCAGTTACTGCATGAGCCACTGTCTTTGCTCATTTCAGAGAAAACAGTGAAATCAAATTACCGTCAGTGTAATCACATTTTCTATTGTCTGTGCATACGGCTTGTAGAGTGCCCATCTTTTGTAACGCACCCGGATTTGCATTGATGCACAAAGGGGCATCATACTCTGGCATTGTTAACACTCATGAGCCAAGGTCACCCCTCCCGGTTCGTCGATCTACCCTTTGTATAATAACACAAGCAAGGCTGTGCTGTGCTGTGCTGTGCTGTACAACACAGCCAGGGTCTCTCCTATTCCACCAGCCCAACTTCCATTTTCTCTGGTTGGATATCCGCCTGCCCAATTTCCATCCCATTAGTGCTTGCTGCCTGTCTAATTCTCTCTCCCTCTCTCTCCCCTCTTTCATTCTGTCACTCTCCTTCCTTCTCTTATTCATCCCTTCTTTCTATTTTCCCTCCTACATTTTTGCTTATCTACACACTTCCCTTGTCATCTGTTTTTTTTTTTTCCTTTCTGTCGCTCCAACTGGATCCACACGATGTCTAATTGGCATTCAGCCTGTGACTAATATGCTTGCTATTTCTGAGCAGGGGAAGAGCCGACCCAAAGCCAAGTTCAGTGGTGGCTGGCCTGTACAGCGATCCCACGCCTGCTCCCTCTCCTCCGACCTCTCTATCCATCTTCAGCTTGCCGAGAGAGAAAGAAATTGAGAGAACGAGAGAGGAGGAAAACCATCGGTGATGTTCGCTCATCACAACAGCTGTTTCTACGAGGTTATGTGCATTGCGTGGTCCTTCCCCGCCAGAGCCGCATAACATGCACGCCTTTCTCTTTTGTCGCACTTTTGTAGAACCCCACCAGATATAATCTCCCCCTCAAATATTTCAGAACTCCCTCGTGTGTTTGAGCTCTTTTTTTTTTAATATGGAGGGAAAAAACCCTTTTGTTTTGTTTTTGGTCTTTTTATATGTTTTGCTGCAAAAGTATGAATAGTTTACAGTGGCTGATGATGATGATGATGAATTGATTCACACGATCAAAGCTGACCCCTTCCCTGCCCTCTGCCCCTTCACCCTCCCCTCGTGGGGATTCTACAGTTTGTTTTCGGTCTGAAATGAATGATTTTGTCATTCGCTGTACACCATTAACGAGCCTCAGAGTACCTGCAGCAGATGCGATGTCATCATGGGTGGATTCCACTTACACTACCCCCCCTTCCCCCCTCCTCCCTTCTCTTCCTCTCCTAATCCCACCCCCTGCCCCCACCCCACCCCAAGAACAAAATGAATAAAAAGACAAAAGGCCAAAACAAACAAAGAAAAAAACAAACAAAGATGATAGTTTTTCTTGCAACTGATTGACAAATTGCCCTACATCGACGTAAATAAGCACTGAATCGATGGAAGAATTTCATGAATTTGAAGATGATATTTCAGAATAAGAAAATAGAATGAGTGGGTAAAAAGTGCCAGCTTAAGTTAGTCCAAATCAGATTATTATTATGATTTGTTTTTGTTGGTCATTTTTTCTCCATTAATATCAGGAACATTACCAAATTAGACCAATGGAGAATATAAATCTGGAATGATTCCTTTTAGAATTGAAATGGAAACAAGCAAACAAACCATAGATTTTGATAGTCCAATCTGCTTTCGATGGAAACAAAGGCAAATTGCAAGTTTTATTTTTCCCCTCAAAGCGAGAGAGAGAGAGAGAGAGTAAAATTCCTCCACTTAACCCAGGGTGCCTGACCAGTCCCTTTCACCCCAAGCCATCCTGGGGGACAATCTCCGCACACTAAATCAGAAATGTAGAGAACGGATAGCTCCCCATTTAGGTTACAAGAGTGGGACATGTGCTCTGCTTCAATTTCTGGGAGGAATAGCTACATCAGAGAAGAAGTAGGAGGGGAAGGGGAAGAAGAAGAAGAGGGAGATGGGGAAAGAGAAAAAGAGATGAAAAATAGATGGGAGATTTGTCATACTAAGGAAAGGTAGAGAGTCTTGAGTGGCATTTCAGATATGGGCAGAGAGATGGCCAATTTTGGGACAGATGTTTTTCAATTTGCAGATATGGATTTTTGATTTGGAGAGCTGGTGTTTCTTCTGGAGGTTGTGGGCTTGATCCATGCAAAGTGCCCCCTCAACCTATCCCCCCCCCCCCTCGCTCCCTTACTCTTTCCCGCCCCACCCCCTCCTTACTGCACAAAGACACACATGCACACGTGGGCGTTTGATACATACAGCATGTAAAAGTGCCCTTGCATCGTCTTTGAATAATACTGGCCAATTTAGCTGGAATCCCCCATCTGTACGTATGGGACCAGTGGCAAGATTTGAAGAGGACATGAACTCGGCCGGTATTGGTGTAGTGCAGATCGCATTGCTAAGCTTTCGCCTTTACACCCCTCCTCCAACCCCCTCTTCCAGATTGTAGGAACAGGGGCAGGCAGGTATTGGTCTTACGGGGATTTATTGGAAGTGTGGCTTTAACCTTTGACCTTCTCTTCCGCTGGACCATCTTGAAAGCCATGTGCATTTTGTGTGATGGAGAACGCATCAACCCAATGAGTTGTAGAAATAGAGGGATTGGCAGCCCCTTGTAGCTTTGCCTGTAGTGTCCCTGGACATCTCTGCGACATACTGTAATCTCACTTTACAGAGTTCTTCTACAATGTAATCGAAACACCATTGTGTAGCCATTTTAAGGTAGCCACAATAATGTAGCATATTAAAAATTACAGTATGATTCCTATTTGTCAAGAGATTAGCAATTTGCATCTACCATTGCCAACTTATTGGTATGAACATAGGAACATAGCATAGTACTGATCACAGAAAAAAAAGGAATAAAGAAAATGATTAGATTTGAAGTTCCATGTGTGTGTGTGTGTGTGTGTGGTAGCTGAATGAGGTTTGATCTTCAAGCTAGTGACCTTTTCTTCAACCTTTTCCCCTAGGAAGTAATGCCTGATGCACCATTCTGTGATTCTTCAAGTCCCTTTTTTTTTTTTTACTCCCAATTCAATTGTGATACCATCCCCATATATGGTCAGCGCCGAGCCTAAACTTACTGGCCAACCAGTGACTCGTCCTTTTGTCCAGTTGCAGAATACCAGCCTGCATTGTAGGCATACAACATAGCTTCTTTCTCTCCCATATCCAACAGCTTCCCTAGCTACCCCCCCCCCCCCCCAATTCGTGTTTGGTCTCTCTCTGTCTCTCTCCTCCTCTTTCTCTCTCTCTCTCTCTGTCTTTCTCTATCCCTATACCTATGTACATTTTGTGCCCTTATTGCAGCAACTGTCTGACCAGAAGAATTATCTGTTAGCTCAAATCACCTGCACCTAAAGAAGCAGAGAAGAAATCAAACATTCATGTAATTAATGTAAAGAGATATGATCATAGAACAAGAAGATACCTTACTCTCTGAGAGGACTTGTATGGGTAATTCTTATTTTATGTTGCTGACATAGATGAAATTGCCAAATGTGTGTCATGAAGACAGTGGCATTGCCCAAAGACAATTTTAAAGGGACTGTTCATGGGGAGACTATGTAATGCACAGATTGGCAAGGACTTATATAGGATATATGTGGAGATCCCCATAAGAAATTGCACAAGTTTATATGCAGCACTCACACAGCCTAAAAAAAACCTGAGTGGAGTCGAAAGGTACCTATAAGCGCATGCATCCATACACATAAAAACATTTCAATGGACTCAAGAGTGATAGCATGTCTATACCAATTCACAAATTATGTCTGCAACTAATTTCTGGCTTTTGAAGCAGCAGCAGAGTATTGAAAAGTCATTCTCTAGACAAGCCATTATGCATCCCAGGAAAATTGTACAGTTCTAGTTATTTAATGAAAGTGCTGCCTTCAAAATTATGAACGAATAGTTATATTTAATACAATCTGCATCTGTGATGTGCTTTTAAAGGCAAACCCTTAATATGCCTGTTCGTGCCTATTTACATTTAAAGTGGAGAGCCCTGTTCATGCATGATGATCAGAGAGAGTGGTTTCAAGGCCTACAATGTATCTTTCTACATGGCATGTATTTATATCATATTCTCAATAGACTAAAAGCTGATAGTTTAATGCATGCGATATCAGTTTGGGTAGAAAATTAAAAGCGAGGTCTTTTTATGATACTGGAATTGATTGTGTGTGGCTTACTGTGGAAAATTGCTCACTTATTTTGAGAAAATCCTTGGATGTTTCCTAATATTAGATATTTGTATTATGAAACTATGTATTTTATATGAAGTCATGGTTTCCGTTATATACTATTTATCAAAACATGTGAAATTGCACCATGTAAATTCATTTGGTGTCTTCATTGATGCGAAAAGATACCTCCGATGCAGGGCTACGTCTGAGAACAAAGTCAAATATGTGTAAAATTATCATGAGGGTAATCATTTTGTCAAATAGTACCATATATGTATATATGTTATTGTGAGAATACATTTAACTAGAGTCACTATTTCATGGGTCTTATTATAAGTGCTGCGATGCAGTATTTAGCAGGGAAAGCGAAAGAAGGAATGCGTAAGCTGGGGATGCACTTCCTGCATCAAACGAGTGCCAAAAAAAATGCTGTACTCCTGGTCATGTTTACTCTCGATGTAAATAGAACCAGGCGTGATTATGGGACAATTTTACGACAAGCTAGAACCGGCATCCCAGTAAAGGGCTAGTCGGCTTTCGATTGCTCTACTGTTTCTCCCCACCTTCTCTTTTTCTCTCGTTGTCTCCAACTATCTTTTTCTCTCCCTCTCTGGCTGGAAATCATTGCCATCGTATTTCGCACCCTCGCTATGTTTGGAGAGGTTCTGTGCAAGCCCCTCGCCCGTGAAATTGTACCCACCACCTCCGTGCGCCCCTGTCAGGCACGTTATGTAAACCCAGGCTGGGCAGTCGGGCCGAGGCAGGAGGCTGCCGTGCTGACAACACGCATCAGTTTCATGGCCGAATCTGGATTACGGCTCGCTTAAAGGGGCAAGTCGCACATTTCTCACTCCCGGTTCATGCTTGGCTTCAGTGTGGCATTATGAATTTGTTAGTATTCCCTGTTTCCTGTCAAGTTAATGACCCAATTGCTGGTAGATTTGGACATGTCTAGTTTCAAATTCTATATGTATTCAACAGGTACACTGATTTAATGTTAGCTTTTCATTTCTTTTTTCTGTTTGAAAGAAATATAACCATTAGATTTTTACATTTTTGTTTAGAGAAAAGTACATCTTGAGCTATGCACAAATGTTCTACCTCAAATAATTATATTGAAGTATTAGATATCATACACTGAGATTTGTCATGACATTACAAAGGAATCTCTTTCATCTCGCTGTTATATTCTAATAATTTCTGGTCTGATTGTTTGCTACTCTGCTCCTGTCAGTTTTAAGCGTCTCCTGGCATCCCCAAGCTTTCCACAGTGGTGTGCAGAGGAGGGCATCTTTGTCATCCCTGAAACCACTCGTTTAGATTTTACCAGGATGTTGGGCTTTTTTAAATGGTAGGAGATTTCTGCATTAACACATTCCCTGTGAGGTTTTGAAATTCCCATAAGTTTTAAACATGACCTACCAGCTACCAGCAGGCAAAGGTTTAAATGGTAGAAAGAAAGAAATCTGTTGACAAAATCATGTATACTGGAAGGACCATAATGCTTTATTGATACAATGGAGACAGAAAATGTTAGCAGAAATTGACGTCATGTTTTTCCCTGAAAGCAGACGTATCGATGGATTTCTCTCGGGTATATATGTATGGCTGGAGTTTTAGGACAAAAAACCAAACACCCTTATTCCTGTTCCATCTTCCTGTTATGCCCCAAAAACACATATCATAGCAAAATTGATGAAAATTGCGAGAAAAAACAACAAATTGCAATGGACGAGCAAGGTCGCTCCCGCGGGCCCCCAACCCTCCACCGAGAACCAGATATAGCTATTTGCTCCCCGCCGGGAAGTCATCTGTGGACCCAACATTGTCTTGGTAAGAGTCATGTTTAACCTTCCCGCTGGGTCCATCCAAAGAGTCTCACCTTTTGTCCTGTCAGAAATGAGGAGAAATGGAAGTAAGGCGTTAGAGATGAAGACGAAAATTAGAATGAAATGAGGCCGGTGCATACTGCTGAGTGCTAGAAATACGTAAAACATCAAAAGAGAGAATTTCATCCTTTTTTTTTGGTGGTGGTGCTGCAGGATAACAAAGTTTTGTCGGATTACAAAATATAAACACTCACATGAGTTTGTGGAACGTGATATTTTGCCCCTGATTGCTCTGGGCAACAGTGTCATGAAATGTTTGGATTTTCACTTTGACATCAAATGTGATGACACATGAATGTTTAGAGAGGACTGGAAGCTTTTTTTGCCGCATGAAGAGTTAACCCTCTCTTTCTAGGAACATCGTCTTTGTGATATTCCACACATTAGATACCTATGGTGTTATAATCCATAGCATGGTTAGTTTATAGCTCAGGTGTATAGCAGCATCATGCTGAACAATATTCTTAGCTGAGGCATAAAGGAGCAAGGAGCCTCAGTGAAGGAGGCAAAAAGAATTCCGATGACTGTAACACCTCTTTGGCAGCTGAATCAGTATCGTAAAACACAATGTTGTATATTAAAATCTGTATATTAAAGTACGTAGCAAGAGGTGGTATATCTTTCCTTTTAACATATTGGTGAAGACTATGAGATTTGTGTCTACCGTTGATTCCCTCCACATATTATCTCTGTCACGGTGTATCATGTGTGATACTCGGACATGGTAATTATATTCATTGGGTACTGTCCAAGATGTCCCGAGACATCAATATGTTGCAAGATGATGTTCATCCCTCACAAATGAGCAGACGAGCAGGTCATGTTCAGGGGAAAGTGGAATGGTAGCAAGAGCATGAGAGAGAGAGAGAGAGAGAGAGAGAGAGAGAGAGAGAGGGGGGTCTTTTCCTCTGAGAGAGTTCTGAGGATTTAAAGTTGGAACATCGTCAACACAGTATCATCCGCATCTAAATGCCGGCGAGATACCTAGCGATGAAAGCAAAGCCTCACCTCCTACTTTCCCCAGTTGAACTCGTCCTCCTTCTTTTCGTGGTTGAGCCTTTTTCGGTTTGTTGCGTCTAGGGCCGGTTCCAGTCTAAACGACGTCAGCGCGAGACAGAGAAGAAGAGAAAGAGATGAAGATGATGAGACGGGGAATCAAACGGGAGAAGAAAAAGGAGAGACAAGATGATGAGGAAGAAGCCCATCATCAGATGAAATCCTCTTACAAGTAGATGGGAGGATTAAAGTTTAGATGATAGCACCTTTAATACTCATGTCGCGTGCAGATGCAAGGTTAGTGTTGAGTTGCGTCAGTTTTGATGATGGCTACTTGGAATTCTGCGGATTACCTCTTATCCTAAATTGCACAAGTGATTGTATGTATGTACTAGGGAGTTTCTTTGATTGTGTTACCCCAGAGCGACTCGTCAAATGCAACTTTGGATATTGAGTATCTGTTTGCCCTTAGACATGCAGTTTGAAACTTAACAGATACCGTACCGCAGAAACAAATAGTATGAACTTGAGCGCACGCAGTGTTCTTGGAGTGCTAAACTTTACTGAAATTTTAACAGGCAGAAACGACAGAATTCAGTGCTAGCATTTCTGAGTCATCTCCACCTAACCACTCTCATGATGGAAGTTTCTTGTCTGCAATAAAACTAATTGCTTCGGTAATTGTCTACTTTTATCTATATCAGACGTGCGTTCCCTGTCTGACACATTATTATTCATTCATGATATGTTTGATTATGAGCATACCTGCTGCTCTACCAGCATCAGTAATTGCGCCAACATTTCGGCACCACTTTAATTTCTAGAAAAATTGTTAGTGAGTCACTGTTTCGGTTTGTTTGATCGGTCTTCATACGTCTCCGCTCCTCACTTCCCGTCTCATTCTGTTTCTTCTGCGGGGCCGCATCGTGCCCCGAATTTGGACCATACGCCCCACATTGCCATGTTCCGTGTGCGCACTATATCCTCTGCCTGAATAAATGGCATCATTAAAATTCTAGTGCTCTCATTAGTGGCAGTGTAAGTCCCATAGCTACATGCACAAGCTGCAAAGGAAGTTTGCGCTAAATACTATCCCAGATGCAGTATTAGGATCTAGAGCCATTTCGAAATGAGAGAGTAGCGCCAGAGAAAGAGAGAAGCGACGGTTTAGACATTGTATATCTCTGAAGAAAATCATGTGCCACCATCTTACACCGAACGTCGTTCTCCCCAGGTCCAAAATCTTCCCCTAATGACCCCCCTTAATGCCAATACACGACTGCCATTTTTTGCCGACTTCAATTAGAACATCATGACCGGCGATTACTGTTTGCATGCAACATGCAGATTATGACTGACGCGTGCCTGAATGTCAAAACTTGCCACAGTGTATCATCGTGCACTTCATTTCTAAGATTGCATGAGTCATGCATGTGCTCGCCACGATGGCGCTCTGTTTGATGAATTCTCGTCACATGGAACATTCCTGTGCACTGTGGTGTGGCAATGCAAGTGTTTTTGCAACATGTGAAGTTAAACTTTAATGTATGCATTGCCGATGTGATTTGTAAAATTGAAGATGCAACCCCCACACAAGGCCAAGGTTTTGACAAAAGAGGGAACATCTAATCAGCATTGAATAGGAAAGTGTGTGGTTTTTGTGTCTAGTTTCATGAAATGTTGCTGATTTTGTACAGATACCATACTTCACACAAAAATAGTCACAAATCCCTCTCAGTTTAAAAGCAATAGTAAGAATTGTTCTGTAAACCTTTCCTAGTCCTTTTTTTAATGCATGTTGCATGCTATATTATACAGTGTGTCATAACATGATGTAGGTGTGCCACTGTAGCAATGCATTGCTGGATGCATAGAATACACGTTCACTGTAAGGCACTTTTAGTAAGTTGTGGAATACAACTGTGCCATCGTGTGTGAAATCCATTTTTTTTTCACTTTCATTTAAGATGCACCGACCACTGACACTGGCTTGTTTTGTTTTTTTTGTCGGTGGCCAGTGTATGACTGTGTGTATCGCAGTGTATTACTGTGTGCATCACAGTGTGTGACTGTGCATATCACAGTGTGTGATTGAGTGGACTACAGTGTAAAATTGATACCTGCCTTCTTCCTCTGTCAATACCATGAGATGTTCTCATTTCACAGAAGGGCCAAAATATTGCTTTGATTTTATTCATGCCTGTGGGGGTAGCTAAGGATGCACACAAAATTTGCCAACAGAACACTGAGATAAACAGTGTAGAATCAAGTCCCCACCCCCCCCCCCCCACCCACACGCTCACAAAAAGAAATTGTGGTCTGACCCAGTGTAATGAAATGAGACATGTGTTGCTATGTGCAGATGATTTATGCCACCGCAGCATTGTGTGGCTGCCCTCTGTGGTGGATTATATGCCATCTCTGACCACAACATGACATCCATAGGGTATGCCTGGATATCTAAAATGAATACTTTAGCCATCAATACAGTGATCTGCATTCTCACTAGCAAAATACCCACCTTCACTGTACCAAACGTCCCAGCTACACTGCATTTGTTAACTCCATTGCCATTCATGCCGCTCTCAAATCCGCTATTTTGATGCAGCCGTGGTTTTTTAATTGTATCAATGTTGTACTGTGCCAGAGTAACCCACAGCCAGTTAATGTAATAGGATTGACTACATTGCATTTTCTCGAGATGATTTGTTGGAATATCAAAATATCAAAGAAACAGTGGCTGTATCATAAGCCACTGGTAAGTAGCTTTCAAGCTGATTCATTGAACAGATAACAGGAACTTGCATGTAGGATGGTGATTGGTCGTCATGGTAACTAGAATTTATGGCATGAATGAATCCAAACATTGCCATCTGCATCTGCAATTTTCCGAACCCAAATGTCATATTTTAATTTTCCCTTGGCGAGTATGATTGTAATCTGTTGTATTGGAAAGAACAGAAACAAAAAGAAAGGAAATGGTAATATAGATGGACAATGGATGCATAAATATTTATGGTGTTAATATCAGATTGTATTGTCATATACTTGAGAGAAAAAACAAAATTACCCAAAGAGGGAAGTCCTGGAGCTTTCATAGTCATTCAGAACTTAAAACCTTTTCCACAGCCTTTGATTCTGTCTGATATTGAAGCATTTAATAGTTGCTGTCTTCTTTTATGTATTTTAGCAACATGCAAGCTCCGAATTAAAAGGAAAGCTCATTTTGGTCTTCAGGAACATGGCATGATCTTGATGCTGAGATTAAATCATCTTAATAGGCATGACAAAGTTGATATCCTCGACGTCGACAAGAAATATGTCACGAACTCAACATACAAAAACACATCTAATGTCACTTACCTCATCAATCTTGAGATGCTGGGGATCTGGAAATGTAATTGGGCCGATACATTGTTCGCACATATATTCCCTCTGTCTTGCATCCCAAGATGAAAAAGTGGGCAACCGTGTTGCCAATTTAAAGGTGAGATGATACCGCATTTGACTGTAGAAGCTAGGTCAACGATTTCCTAATCAATTTCACACGTGACTGCAATGTAGGGCATTAAGAATTTTTTGACATTATACCAGGGCAGTTGCAAGGCACCCCGAAATATCAAGTAGCTTTTGCTCCTTTCTTTCCTCGGCCATTTTTTTTTTCTTTCTTTAGTGCTGAGAAAATGATGCGATCTACAGACGGCATGGCTGGCGCGTGCCATCGTCATCAGTGTTTACACGCTCCGTCAGCGCAGACCCGCTGCAAACCAAGCTTGCGCAAATTGAATTAGGGTAGGCAAATGTTATGACCCCCAAAGCGATCTCTATCAAGGCTACTTTGCCACTTGGACAAACTGGAGTTGACAGATGTAATTATGCATTATGGATATGATTATGCAATCGCTTCGTCACCACATCTCTGCCTATTAGAGAAAAGGGGCTACAAAAAAGTTAGAAGCATTGCGAGGGGTGGTTGTGAGGGTGGGGGGGGGGATGTTTGCTGCAGTGGTAGACAAGTTCACCGATACTCCCGCGACATTGACATTGAAGCGGGGTAGAGAATTCAACCCCAGTGATACACCGTAGCCTCGCTGATTTATCCATCTGCTTCGAATTGATTAACACATTCCTGCACCATGCATTATGCAGTCGCTGTTGCATGGATGGCAGTATTTAATTGCGGATAACCACGAACAGTTTATAATAGGTGTACTGCTTTACAGGTATTAGACATCCACACTTGATTGCAGTGTGGTGTGATATAAACCTCTGTCATGAAATTGAAAGTATCCATGAGACAGCGACAGTTGTATAAGGTAGGCACTTTGAGTGTGCATGCACGTACAGACTGTAGGTATATACACTATATGTATGTATGTATGTATGTATGTATGTATGTGTGTGTGTTTGTGTGTGTATGCATGTTAACGTAGAAAGGAAATATTACAGGTTGTCAAATGAGCCAACGAATGAGTTATGTGTCAATCATAAACGAGTAGCAGATACTATGTATGGGAGCCTAGATTTTGACTGCAAATGATATACATTGATAATAAGGACATGCTTTTCCAGTCGGAGTATTGAAAAGAAACATTCTTACAGTGGTAGTAGAAGTAGATAAATGTGCACATGCCAGCTATAAATATAGTAAGTTTGGTGGTTAGATAGAGGAAGAGAGAGATAGACATAAAAATAGATAGATAGATAAATAGATAGATAGATAGAGAGATAGATAGAGATAGAGAGAGAAACAAGATGACTGCCCAGAAGCACCATTTCTATCATTCTGTCTGTATGGCTTTTCCAGTGTCAGCCGCCCAATTTAGAGTCGTCTCCTCATCCAAACCTTATGCTAGGGATCACCAGCATACCGGGGAGCATCACCTGGAAAATATGGAAATGGAATTCCAGCCGTTTCCCCCGGCGATAGGAGCTTGGAGGTCAAACCTGCAAAGATGCGGATGAGAGAGATGGGGAGTATAGCGGGAGCAGATAAGTGGTATCGCTCTGAATGGGCGAGAGAGCGTTATCGTAAGGGGAAAAGGAGATGCAGGTTTGTGTTTTGTTCTTCGTGCCCGGGTCTTGCTCAGTGATCCTTTTTTGCTGGCGTGTGTGAGAATGCATTCAAATCGTCCACCGATCTGATCCACTATAGGCCGTGTTTGTATGCACAAGGTGTATGAGAGATGGAGCGAGTGTGGTGTGACTCTCTCGCTCTACACACAGCAGTGTATGTGAGCCCAATAAGATGAGGTCTTTATAGCGGTGTATCATAGACATGGTATGCAACAGGCTTTTTGTACATGAGAGGATTACATTTGATTAAAGCATGTCATCTTGTCGGGGGGGGGGGGGGGTTGTCAAGAGGGGTTTATGAATATGAATATATGAGTGAAACAGAATAATGTTCTTGCTGACACTAATGAATACTGCACTACTAGTGTCTGTTGATTTATAGATAATGTTTTATAGATAGTATTTGCCTGCTGAAGAGTGTTATTGGGGGGGGGGGGGTGTTGATTTGGCAAGGGAGAGGGATGGGGCTGTACTTCTGACACCCCTCCTGTATTAGTGTATGTATACCGGTATCTTTGGCCTTGAGCTGTTGTTGCGAGTATTTTGCACAGTATTCATCAGCTCCTTCCAGCGTGCAGTTTGTGAGCTTGGCCCGTTATGGGGACAACACCAGACCGGGCGGCTGCCTTCTGAGGCTTCATTATGTTGGACCCCAAGGACTCTTCCCCCCTAATAACTCCTAATGAAAAGGGGGGTAAAATGAAAGACTGGCTACATTTTGTCCTCATTCATCTCCTATGTAACATACACTCCATCTCTGTCCATGAGCCACTTTCCACTGTGTCCATCTATCTTCTATTTTTTTTTATCCCCTCCTCACTTCATGTATCCATTCTCTGATTAAAGATGCACACCCTCTATCCCACTGTCCAATGATTAAAGAATATCAGTGTGTATTCACAGCAGGGGATGCTAGTTATACGATTATTATCTTTAGCCAAAACCTCACCATAAAGGGAGTATTTCAAAGATGCCATTTTTTTTTTTTTTTTTGAAGAGCAACCAGTCTTTTTTCATTGTCATGTTTTCTCGCTCTGATTAAAGATGCACACCCTCTATCCCACTGCCCAATGATTAAACAATATCAGTGTGTGTTCACAGCAAGGGCTGCTAGTTACACAATTATTACTATGAACGAAACTTTATCAAATAAATTGAGTCTTCCAAAGGTGCCACATTGTTTACGGAGATTGATCCTGTCACATCCAAACCACATGAGTTTATACATCAGATCTGCGTCAAAGGCCAAAATACTTCCACTTCTTCTGAAGATGTGGACTCACTCGATGAATCTGACGAGAGAAAAAATAACTATAGGCCTTGGGTCTTGTTATACTAAGATACAGATGTTGGTCATTCAGATTGCTTGTATGCATTTATTTTTGTTTCTGTTCTTTTTTTTTTTTTTCTATTGAGGAAGAAGTGTTTCTGAGGTCATCATCGTTTACAGGGGCCCCACGGTGAATATTCTGTGTGTGTGTTTCCCTTCACAAGTCCTCCGCTCCCATCTGGGGGGCTGAGGGGTAAAAGCGGACGGGGGAGAAAAACAAACAGCATTAGCAACGTTATGAAAATACCACTGATGGCGAGCAGAAAGATTGGGAATATTATCATTTGTGACGGAGGGAATCTGCCCGGCAGAAAGAAGAAAAAAAAAATTAGATGAAAAGAGTGTGTCATAACGTCTTTCATAGAGAGTATTGTTTGAAGAGCAAGCAAGTTTGCATCATCGCACCAAGACACTGAAGCCTAATACTTGAAAACAGTGATTTCACCGATGGATCTATTATTCTTGTAATATCATCTTTATACTTTCAGTTAGGTTTCGGCAATGATCAACTCTGCATGTGAATAAAAAGATAAAAAGAAGAAAAAAAAGTGCTTACATTCTTATGATTTTGATTTACTGCATCCAACTTTTGTCCATGGAAAGGTTATGTGAGCTAGACTTAACTGTATATCAAATTTTTGTGTGCAACAGCTCTGCACGAATTGAGACTTCACTACCACTCCATATCATCTAGATGCAAGCAGTTGTGGTGCTGTAGAGGTTATTCTTATCAAAACTGAAGATAAAAATTTGTTACTTGCTAGATACTAATGTGTACACATCTACCAGGATTCATGATTTAGTCTATAGATTATGCAACTTTCAACTGTGTAAATGCATATGACATATATTGCAGATAATGCTATATGACATCCCAAAATGAATGCAATATGAATGGTGAGCCTGTTTTGCATATTTTGTGTTAGTCCATAGACCACATTGAAATCATGGATTTGACTTTAACTGCCTTTGTGAGTTCAGGACCAAGTGTTTACATTGCCAATAAGTACTACTGAACACATGGTCCCAAAATGATGTGGAGTTAAAATTTGTGCTTGGGAAGATTGGACTATTAAACACCACTGCATGAATATTAGGGTAAACGTAAAGAGATTCACCTGTGTACATTGTACTTCTCACAGTAGATGCACCTCATGGCAGCTCAGGATGGTAATCTACATTCCACAAGAGGTGATACCATGCGCTATCAAACATTCACACTCTGTTCTGTGAGGGGATGGGTGGCATGTGATAAGTATGAATAGTGCATTGTACACCTGTAGCACATGGCAGTTTTATTGGCTGTACCTGGGCTTGATAACTGACATTGATGTCGTCTGTAGCCGATAGTGACCTGACAGTGACATGACCTTGCCTGTGGAAGGTCTGGTTCTTCAAGATCCGTCCGAAGGTCATGGAGAGGAACTATTTAGCACCTACTGGGAGGTGATTCGATGTCCTTTTGGGTTCCTCCTTCTAACCAGCTGTGAGAGCATTTGACTCTTCTCTAGACATCTTTGCATTTCCCTCCTGTCTCCCCTCTCTCCCGTCCTTTTCGAAAGCATCTTCCTACTTTCGTTCTATAGCATCATTTCATACAGAGCCTCAGTTGTCCTTCCTGTCTCTATCTCTCCCTCTCTTTCTCCTCATGAATATATATATATTTTTTTCTTCTTATGTATCTCTCTTTCTCCTTATATATTTATTTCTCCCTTATGTAGATCTCTTTTCCTTATATATTTCTCTTTCTCCTCCTGTATCTCTTTCTCCTTATATATCTCTTCCTCCTTATATATCTCTTTCTCCTTGTATATCTCTTTCTCCTTATGTAGATCTCTTTTCCTTATATATTTCTCTTTTTCCTTCTGTATCTCTTTCTCCTTATATATAACTCTCTCTCTTTCTTGTGTCTCTCTGCACTTTCTCTCTCCCCATCTCATCTCTGTTCGTGCAGTACATAGCTGGGATATGTACTCTCTGCATAGAAGTGGAGTATATGTTTTCATATGTCACTGTTGGAGCATTTGTGACCAAACCCAGTAATTTACTGGTGCATTGGTATCAAAGCAAGCTGTCTGATCAATGTGGGGATGTATTTTAGCTGGTGTGAGAAACTGGTCTCCACACACAACAGCATCATGAACAAGTCCCAAAGAGAAACACATCAAGAATTTTCTATGATTTGATTTTATGCTACCACTTTTCAATATCTTTTATGGAGGGGGAGGAGGAGGAAAGGAAAATGAGAGATGAATATATGGATGTATATTTGGAAATGATCTTATGACAGTGTCAAAACTTGTCTGGGTGTAATTACTTCAAAGGACGATATGGTGGGGGGGGGGGGGGGGAGGGTAGGAGTATATTCTGCTATTGGGAAGGCCATGAATACATTTTGATATGGCTTAACCTTTCTCAATACCACTCAGTCAATTTTGACATTGACATTTTTAACACTGACATTCAATCGCCAATGGCAATGACCGAACGCAACCAGAGGCGTTTGGATGCACATCTAGATCGGAGCACTTCTGCTGCTAAGTGCAACACTCGAGTGCACCATTGAGTGCACAGCAAATATGTGCCATTCAAAACTGAGGCACTACTTTAATACCTTCTGGTAGAAAGTACAATTAACACCATCTTCCTCCCCCCCCCCCCCTCTATACTCCCATCCATGCGTGAAGGGATCAATCCACAGCCGTGTGCATTTTAGCATGCAAGCCGGCACTGGTTAGCGCGTAATTTACAGCCTCATATTTGCAAACAATTTATCTTAATTATCTTTCCCCACTTAGCCACTCTCACTCTCCCTGTCTCTGCCTGTCTACCAGACGTGGAGAGAAGAAAAGAAAAAAGGTTATAGGTTGACTCCACAAAGAGCCACAAGGAGCCATCCACCGACACCCTGGACATGATATAGCACCCAATTAACATCTCGTAGCTCACTCTCCTACATACCCCCTATAACCGACCTCTCCAAAAACCCGGCATTCACGGGGGGCTTCCATAGTTTCACGGGGAGACGACTCCTAATACGCGCCGAAGTATAATTCTGTCGCATCGTGTGCGCTGCGTGATTTATCACGTGTAACTCGAGTCAAAGCCAGAGAATATCAATGGCCGGAGATAGAGGCATGTTGTATCATGCAAACATTATGTGCTGTAGAGATAGAGAGCGATGAAGATGGGGGGGGGGGGGAGGGTGGGAGGAGGGTTGAGGGGGGAAAGGAGAAGGGATTGGAGTGTGGTAGGGAGGCAAGAGAGGGCTCATGGCTAGAATTTTCCTCCTCGCACAGCAATGATCTGGTGGAAATTGCGAGCTGCGACATGAAAACTAGACTCAAATCCCAGTCCCAGATGGCGTCTGTTTATGCATCTTGGATGAAGATTTGGCTCCTAGCGATCTCTTTGATGCACAATTGCAGGACCAGTCCAGCTCTCCTCCTCTCTCTGTTTCTTTTTTCTCTCTTTCTTTCTCTCCCTTTCTATCGCTATATTCTCTCTGTGTGTCTCTTTGATACTCTTTCTTTCTAGTATTTTTGTTTCTTCATACTCTAGGATCACAAGGTTACCTTGGTGTTGAGTTAGGGTGGTTTATGTTGATGTTGATCTTGGATTCTCCTGAATTGACTTAACTGAATTTACCCCTACCTACACAGATATTTAGATGTAGGAATCATTTCTGGAAAGACAGAGAAAACAACCGCAAAACTTTGCAGAAACAGAGAAAATCTGTGATTTCTGAGTATCGAGGGATGGCATACAGGGGGATCATTCAATATTTGAGAAAGAAAGAGAGCAAGCTGTTTGTCTTTAATCTTTGCCTTTCATGGTGCGCAGTGGAGCAGTCGGGATTGCGGGATGGATGTGGTTGCCTGTTTTTCTTCCCTTTGTTTGGGCCCAGGCTGTATGATTTCCCCCGCATGAGAATGTGTCGCCAAGGTTGGATGCAGCAGACCGGAGAGAGGAGAGAGAAAGAGGGAGAGATGGAGAGGGTATTGATAACTGCTGCTCTGCTTGTTTGAGTCTCTAGAAAGTCTTGAGCAACTTCGCCAACACCCCACCCCACCGCAACCCTACTCAGTTTGCCCTCACTTCAGAGTTATCTACCCCTTTTCACAATGTGCAACCAACAGATCTTTTCATCATATTTATCTCTCTCGCTATCTCTCTATGCTCATTTCCTGTATACCACTCAAGCAATCACCATTTAAGTGATAAGGAAAGAAAAATGAATGTTTTTCCAATACCTACATTTTTCAATCACAGCACATGGCTACACATACAGTGTATTGTATGTCTCTGCATAGAAAATATTAACAATATACTTTTGTATCTCTCACAATGCTATGCCCCAATTTGCCCCAGTTTTACATGCATGAGATTATACAAATGATGCACAGGATAGAGTGCATTAGTGTAGGCGTAGTGCACTCGAGGGTATTTACAATTGTGAAACATGCACGAGGCGAAGCCGAGTGCATGTTGCACTACATTGTAAATACCCGAGAGTGAGCTACGCCTACACTAACGCCACGAAATAATCCTGTGCATCATTTGTTTTATAAAATGGGTCGAAAATTCGAAAACTAACATCATTTTTCAGCGTTTTTCACGTACCTTTGTGGGTCAAGACGTCCGAAGATGTTCGTCCCAAACTTTTACGCACGTCGCACTCGCGGAAGTCCCGCACATACAGTATAAGTATAATGGGGGGTTGGGTTTCCGGACACCCGCATGAAAACTTACTTATTTTACATAGAATATGCACCCTTTACCTTAAAGACTTGATATAGACTCCTCATATAGGCCTACTAGACAACATACTCTGAAAACGGCGTGAGAATTAACCTGCTAAATCGTTGGATTTGCTCTCAAAGTGACTCCATGTACGCGTCCGGTCCCATAACGCTTGGTCTACT